>BQNB010000450.1:63219-157711 GCA_026074375.1 Tanacetum coccineum | reverse complement strand
AACTTTTAAGTGAGCCAAACCCAACGGGCTTTTAAGCCTTTATTATCTAACATACCCTCTCAAACTCATGATGCTGCAGCAGTGAATATTGGGAGTTTGTCAAACACAAAATAAACTAAAACCAAAAAATAAACGCACAACATAGTGTCTCAGAGTGCTAACTTGGGGCTAGACGAGTCTCAATTAGATACAATCCAAACTATAACAAGGTAAAAACAATCAGGTCTGAAACAAATAGACCAATGTGATGCAAAACCAAAACCAATTGCAAAATCAGAGCAGAGCAACAAAAATACAAAGATGAATAAGAGCAGATTCAGACAGATAGAGCATATTCAGGCACACATAGCAGATCAGGCATATTCAGGCACACAGACATATGAAGAACCAAGCAGTATCAGATGCAAGGCCATACAATATTCAATGCAAAACCAAACAAAAATCAGACAAAATCAAGTGAAATAAGAAAAATGCATAACCAAACATAATCATGCATAATTAGAGATGAACTAGATGCAGAACCAAAGCAGGTTGTTGATGTCGAGATGCAACACATAACTACTCAAGACTTGGTCTAGTTAAGACTGTTGCATCACCGTCACCAATACAAATGCAAAACCAAGTATAACCAAACAAATCCTCCAATTCTTCAAATCACGAAACCAATACCAATACTAATTCCGATTCCAATCCCAAACCTCCAATAAGATGAAGCAACAAGAAATTTCAAACAACTAACTTAAAATGAATCAATTAAATTACTGAATAAACAAGTAACGTCAAATCTAACTACCAACATCATATTACAAAAATTGAAATCATCAACCTAATTTTCCATGGATAGTATCTTTCAAACAAACGTCCCACTATCTTTGTGAACCAATCATAACTTCGTAACAAGGTCAAACAGACAAATTATGACACCGAGTCAGATCTAGCCAACAAATACTCTTTTTTTCTTCTTTCTTTTGATCAACAACATAGTGTAATGAAAAAAAGACTAAACTCATGTATAACGAACCCACATCTCTGATACCATGTAGAAATAAGAGGGAATATTGAAAATGTATTTATTAGATTCACTAAACAATAAAAATTACAAAACATATATGAATATAAATTAACCCAACCCTAGCAAATAAGTTGGCCAAACCCAACCGGCTTGTAGGCCTTTATTATCTAACAGTATTAAAACTGTACTAAGTAATTTTTTTAAATGTTCTTGTATACTTTATTTATTTTCACGCTATTTTATCAGAAAGTTTAGACAATAGGGTATTTTAAAATTGCGTGATTTTAAAGATATCGAGAATAGTATGGTTCATACTGACAATTTCTAAATAAGGCAATAAGATGATATCTTAAACATTTACATATCCAGGGCCCTTGACACAAATAGACGCCTCACAAGTTCCAACACATCTTGCTATTGAATACATGTTACTTAAAGAGCACATCATGTTGATTATTCATTATATTATAATCTTTAATGATTATTTTATAAGGATTGGATATACTTAGCCTTAAGAAACACCTTTTGGGAAGTTGGGGAAGATCAAACCTAGGGATGAGCAAAAGAACTAGAGAACCGGATCAGAACTGAGAACTATCCCTGAAGCGAGAAGAACCGAACCGGATCCAAACCCAATGGTTTCGGTTTTGGTTATTGAGTTTGAGATTTTTCTGTTCTTAG
Source organism: Tanacetum coccineum (assembly GCA_026074375.1). NCBI lineage: Eukaryota > Viridiplantae > Streptophyta > Magnoliopsida > Asterales > Asteraceae > Tanacetum > Tanacetum coccineum. Next base: position 156,018 of record BQNB010000450.1, on the reverse strand, counting down.
GTCGGTTTAGTTCGGGTCCATCGGTTCTTGGTTCCGGAACCAAATACCAAATAATTTTAACAACATGTATTTTTCTTTACTTCTAATACTAATTTTTTTTTCAAGAATACAATTGTTTCTAAAATCATGAACAAGTCAGTAACATTTTTTGGTTAGAACTTGTGACAACCGACAATTTTAGGTTTACATTTAATTATAAACTTGAACATTTTATTCCAAATGAACAAATTTTTGGCTTTACGTATAACCGGTTAGATTATCCCGCGTACTATGAAAAAACAACTTTGAACGTACACCAACTATAGACTAAATTTAGTCTACCCATAACAAGTATGTTATGATCATCATGAGCATATGTTACAATTCATTTGCATACTATGTAAGTCATTTAAACTTGCATTATAATTCACGTATGCATGCATAACTTTTCCAATACCCTCACCACCTTTGAACTAACACCTTAAACAGTTATACACTTTCAAAATAAACATTTCCCTTCCTAAATAATAAGCAAAATCAGCCCCCTTATGTCCTTTATACACAAAATACATGAAAGTCTCTTATATACAAAATATCTACCAACTTTGTCACAAAGTCTTTAATCTCTTACAGTACCAAATCAACCAACACTCCACCTCTTGCTTCCTCTCCAATTCACATGCCTAATTAGCCCCCATCTCATCTTTTCATTCTTGTCTCCTTGATATTTATTTGCTTGTCTTACACTTTCATTATATACTTACACTACTTGGTTTTCTTTCTCATTCACCACAACTTAAACACACACACTCTCCCTTTCTCCTTACCATTTTCGGAAGCTAAAATGGGTAGAACAAGTGTATTTTCAAGCTTTGGTTTGGGTTATACAAGATTATTAGTTAAAGGGTATTGTTGAAGCTAGGGTTTACATATAAAAATTAGGGTTTTCTAGGGTTTTCAGGTTGATTTCATACACTTTTCTTGATCATCTCATCTCCATAACTTTGTAAGCATCTATATATATCTATTATTAATCATATTTTTCACCAACACTTGTTTGCGCATAAAAATATCATTTTTGAACATAAAATGTCAAAGTTATTGCTCTAGTGATTTCATACTCGTTTTTATTACTTAAAATGAGTTTGTTGTTAAAAATCTTGTTACTACACTTAAATATAATGTCATAGGTATAACATGTTCGAAAATTAGGACTTGCGGAAGTGTTTTGGTATTTTTAACTAGCGTTTCAAACCTGAAAACTTGAAGTGAAATCTTGCTGAGTGACCATCTTTAGCAAGATAAATAGTAACTCTCGGTTTAGGTGTCGAAACTTAATTAAAAGAGTTAATTGCATAAATGGTCCCTGTGGTCTGTCGGGTTTAACGAAATTAATCCCTAAACTTTTTTCCCGAATCCTCTCCCTGTGGTTTTGACCCGTATCGGGTTTAGTCCCTTGACCAATTTTTCCGTTTGTTTGACCGTTAATTAAACTGAAATGACAAAACTGCCCTCATACGTTTTTTTTAAATGGTCCTTATGCTTTGTTGAATATTTCATAGATTTAGTCCATGCGTTAATTATTTTTTTTATCCTTTTTATTTTTAATTTATTATTTTTTTATTTTTTATTTATTATTACTATTTAATTTTAATTATTTTTTATTTATGTATATATTTTTTATTTTTATGTTTTATTATTATTATTATTTTTATTATTATTTTTAATTTGTTTTTTATTTTTATTATTATTATTATTACATTTGGTCGTTTTTCTTTGTTTTTTTAAGTTTTCGTACGTTTTTATCCGTCTTATACATTTTTAACATTTTTTTCTTTTTGTACGTTTGGTGCGTTTTATAGGTTTTTCCATTTTCGTACGTTTTCATCCGTTTTGTGCAATTTTTTCCTTTTTGACTGTTTTCTCCGTTTTTGTACTTTTTGGTACGTTTTCTTACGTTTTTATACGTCTTTTTTAACGTTTAGGAAAAGACGCACCAAATGTAAGAAACGTATGAAAACTGATAAAAACGGATGAAAACGTATAGAAGCGTATGAAAATGGACAAAACGTATAGAAATCTGGAAAAACGTAAAAAACATACAAAAACGGATGAAAATGTACCAAAATGTTCAAAAATGTACCAAATGTACAAAAACGTAGAAGAACCTAAAAGGGGCAATTCCATATTTCCCCAATCAAAACATCAAAATTCCACATTTCTCCAAACATGCATCAAAATCATTGTATATTATGCATTATTCACTTGTAAGTTGGGTAAATATGACATTTTGAGATTTATATTGGGTAAATATGGAATTAAAATTTAAAAGAAACAAAATAATAATAAAAAGGTAAAAAACAAAATAAAAAAACGTATAAGACGGATGAAAACGTACGAAAACTTACAAAACCAACAAAATCTCCAATAATAATAATAATAATAACAAAATATATATATAAAGAAATAAAAAAATAGTAATAATAAAAAATAAGAAATAAAAAAATATAATTAACGCATGGACTAAATCTGTGATATTCAACAAATCATAGAGACTATTTAAGAAACACGTATGAGGGTACTTTGGTCATTTCAGTCTAACTAATGGTCAAACAAACAAAAAAAGTTGGTCAAAGGACCAAACCTGATACGGGTCGAAACCACAGGGAGAGGATCCAAGAAAAAAGTTTAAGGACTAATTTTCTTAAACCCGACAAACAACAGAGACCATTTATGCAATTAACTCTAATTAAAAACTCTATAATTTTCCGAATCACGTTTTGACTAACTAAAATATGAAACAAGCATATGCCGGTGATGTTGACTTTCTAAAAATAGTTGTGCATCATTTTACCTTTATCTTGCATTAAGCCGCATCATTATTCATCTAGGTCGCGGTTAGGATTCGTGCTCGAATTTTGTTCGTCGGTTATTATTTTACGTTTAGTTGATTATTTCATAACTCACCACTTTGCTCAAGGTGAGATTTCATAGCCCCACATTTTACTTTTTTAATTACTTAGGGTGAAATTACATTGCTCGTTTTCACTTATGGACACAAGTACTAAACTTTTACGGATTGCTTAAGTTACCTATTCTAGCACATAAGTCCCCGCTATCATGAACCGTTAATTACGCCGTAAGCATGAATGTTATGAATAAATCTATTGGGGTTGCCCGGTTTGACTTGAGTACATGTCAAACGGGCGCAGTTTCATTTGAGATACTTTACGGGTGTCCTGGTTAGGCACCTGCATGGGATTTTATTCTTGATTATGGTTAACGCTTCGGTGTCTTGAGCTTAGACAGTAGTAAACACATTGTATGTGGCTTTGTATTTGTTACGTTGTCGTACACACTTTAAAATCTTGTGATTCACATTTACAGTTTTATAAACCTATAAGCTCACCAACTTTATTGTTGACACTTTTAGCAATGTTTTTCTCATGTGCTTGATTTCTATGGCTTGCTTATGGTGTCTCATTCACGAAGTCTTTTCCTGCATAATGTTGATCATTTGTGTAACTTTTGAACTACTATTACTTTTGGGTTTAAGCATTGTAATGTACTCGGTTGAAAACTTATTCCACTTTGTTAAATTCAAATGATCACTTTTCAAAATGACTCATATAGAGGTCGTTCTTTATTACTATGTGTTATGATGCTATGAAGTCACTCGCCCCCAGTTACCTTTCTGCTATGATATTTTGGGGGTGTGACAAATTGGTACCAGAGCCATGGTTATAGAGAACTAGGTTGCATTAGTGGGCCTAGACTATAACTGTTTCTTAATTGCATTTCATCATTACATCATACGGTTTCCACTCCTACATGACTATTATACTTTACATGTTTACGATTGCTTTATATATACGTTCGCACTCATACTTCTTCTTTTATATAAAGATTACTTATATAAACCCTTAATTTTCACAACACTATGACCACACCTCGTCCCACACCTTTTCCTGCTACTACACCACGTACCGGAGTACTCGTAGGGCATTCATTTGATGCCTGGGTACGAGTCTAATGCATCTAAGGCTGCTCCACATTCTTCGGAGTATGCTCCATCAGCTGATGACAATCTAGAGCCGGCAAAGGCTCAGGCATTACTAGAACCTGTTTTACCCGCTCTATTATCACCTGATTACTCGGCAGACTCTGATCCGATTGTGAGGACGGGACCCTTAAAGTGGATGGACCTGGAAGATGGATCATGAGGAGGAGCCCTCAAAGGAGGTGTGACGACTCATCAGACGAGGACCTGAGTAAGACTGCTGAGTCACTCCCCACTCAGACTGCTTCAACATCAGTTGTTCATCCATTACCTACCCGATCCCTACCTACTAGTCCTGCCCTTGCCCGTCAACCGGGAAAGAAAATCCCGATGCCACTAGGCTACAGAGCAGCCATGGATTGATGGAGAGATGCACCATTATCCACGTGGTATCCACTACTTCTATAAGAGTTACCATTATCATCTTCACCTCCATCACTTTTACCATCCTCATCTCGTAAGAGATCCAGATCTCCCTTACCATCACCACTACCACTACCACCACTACCATTATCATCCAACCGCAGAGACCCTATTCTTGAGGCTGACATGCCGCCTCGGAAGAGAGCTTGATTTTCTGCTTTATCTCATAGGTTAGAGATTGGAGAGAGCTCCACAACTGTTGCTGGTAGACAGCCTAGGTCTACTTTAGCCAAAAATACTATGGATAGACTTGTGGTCACCTTAGAGGAGACCGATGAGAGAGTTGCGGATCTGGGTACTTGCTACAGGCAGGATAGCCATGAGATATGTGTGTCTCTAGGATGCATAAGATGACAAAGCAGTTTTACGAGCACAACTAGCATCTTTTGAGTGAGAGGCACGATACCTCCGTACTAGGATAGTGACTGCAGAGCAGGAGGCTGAATATGCTCATGATGCTTGGAGCCTTGAGATGGACAAGATTAGGACATTACAGCATCAGAGGCAGGAGAGCGACAACCGACTGACCCAGTTTAGAGAGCGCGTCAGAGCGCTAGAGCGACGCTATGGACCACTAGATACTGTAGTTGTTAGATTACTATCATTTATTAGCTATTTTGTATAGCCTACTAAGCATTTTAGGTAGCACCCAACTAGTAGGTTCGTTATGAAACTTGTAGTTCTTATGATGTATTGTAAGAATGATGTATTAAGTATTTGAACCTATTTATGTATAGTTATGATGTTGATATTCATGATGTTGATTTACTTATGCCATGGTTATTTATTATGTCCCTGCCGTGATATATTTGCTCTTATGTCTCTGTGTACCGTGATCCTTCCTTATTTATGCGTGTGATGATCTTATTCTTTGTGTGATCTCATTTTTGTTATCTGTTGTGATATAGAACAATGTCACGTACTCAACGATCTGCAACTAACCAAAACCCAAACAATGACAGTGAAGTCAATCAGACCACACTTGACCAGCTTGTTACTCAGCATGTGGCTAAGGCACTTGCTTCTAAGGAAGCCATCCGATCTAGCACCCAGGAAGTAACCAATAGAACTACAACCACTACCCGCACATGTTCTTACAAGGAATTCGCAGTTTCATACAAGGGAATTTCTATAGAACCAAAGGTACAGTTAGACTAACTCGTTCGTTTAAGAAACTCAAGTCAGTTTTTCGAGTTAGCAAGGTTGAAGATGGTGATAGAGTGAAGTATGTGGCGTGCACAATGCTGGATGGTGCACTGACATGGTGGAATTCGTACGTTAGGTCAGTAGGTATTGATGCTGCAAATGCAAGCCCATGAAGTGAATTTAAGCAGATGTTGATCAAGAAATAATGCCCTCGAAGAGAGGTGCAAAAAATGGAAGCTGAACTATGGAATCTCAAGGTGAAAGGCACAAACTAATTGTCTAGGGTTTGATCAGTTAGAGCACAACATATCAAAAAAAAACCCAAATAAATAGTAACAAAGCTTACCAATCGTATTGCATACCCAAACAGGTAGAGAGGACGATTATAAGCATCATTATAGCACTAAATCTTCAAAACCCCATAAAACTTTCACCACATGATTTCTTGAAAATTAGGGTTTTTAGGGTTTCTTTAAAACCTTATAGATCTTAGATAGAGAGCCACATGGTTCTGATACCAATTGTGAAAACCTAAAAATCGTTGTAGCTCTAGATTGTTTAGATCTAATCTAGGATGATGATAACATAGGCGGAATATTCAAACATAGAATCAATATTATCATAACAAGGTTTTACCAAACATTCACCACAGCCCCAATATTATTTGATCAAGATAATACAGTTACATCAATAAACTGTAACAGGGATCAAGGAAAACCTTGATTACCTTGAGGCTAAACTCTAGATAGATGTCTACTACTAACTATACAAATGTGTACACACACACATTTTCTTTAGTCGACTCTCATTGAGAACACACACTTTTCTGGATGCCTAAAACCTATAACCTGTACTCTTTATATACTAGAGATAATAGGTTTTACAAAGAGATAAACATAAATCTTTTAAACATTTAACTTGATCTTCTGTTATCTTCTTTCTTCCTAAGGAGATCTTTTGATATCTTTATAATTTGATATCTTTGACTAAATCTTCAATAATTCTCCACCAGCTTGTAGAATTCTTGAATGATAATTTTAGTCCTTTTGTTTCATTCTTGTTTTGTCTTATCAACTCAAATATAATTCCCAACACAAACAGCGTTGCCTACACTTAACATTTCCAAGAACTGGCATTGCTTTGTCCAGAAATGGTCACACCTAAGACCCGGATGATTGAACGTTACATTGGAAGGTTGAGTCAAAACATCAAAGGAAATGTGACTTCATCAAAGCCGACAGACATTCATGAGACCATCATTATGGCTCAAAGCCTAGTGGATCAAGTGATACAATATCTGGGTGAGAAGACCGTTGATAACAAGAGGAAATAGGAAGGAAATCCCAACAACAACAACTACTACTACAACCATAACAAACGTCAGGTTGTGTCCAGGGTTTACACTGCTAGGCCAACTGACAAGGGTAAGTATGCTGGAAACCTACCCCACTGCAGTAAGTATACCCGTCATCACAATGGACCTTGCCCGCCCACTTGCAATAACTATGGAAGGGTAGGCCATATGGCCAAAGACTGTAGAGCCCCTGCCCGAGCAGCAAATTAGGGAAACCAAAACAACTAGAGGAACCTACCTACCTGCTTTGGTTGTGGACAAAAAGGGCATTATAGGAATGAATGTCCAGAAGCAGGGAACCAAGGCCGAGGAAACTAGATCTAAGGCAACCAGAATCAGGGAAGCCAAAATGAAGGAAACAATGGTCAAAGGAACCGGGATGGGAATAGAGCTCTCGAAAACTCTAGCTTCATGGCAGATAATTAAGGATAGAACTTCTAGTATTGCCTAGTGAAACCGAAGTTGGAACTATCTTAGACTCTATTTCCTATAGGAATTTGCGTTGTACTTTCTTTTAAAGTTTCGTTGTACCATGTAAATGATTTAAATTATCTATCAAATTTATGAGTCGTAAAAACTTTGTCGATTTTACTTTAATCCTCTATCTATTTATGCAAGCCACTTCTTAAACTATTATAGCTTTTTTAAAACATTTTTACAATCACTTTATAAACCATTTCACTACCACATGATAAATTATTTTACCATCATTAATAAATTAATTTACTAATCATTGAAGAAACTCACGTTTTATAAACTATTTTACAATCACTTTATAAACTATTTTACTACCATCTTATAAACTATCTTCTTAATATCTTATATACTATTTTGATAACGTCTTAAAACCATGTCACTACCACTTTTTAAATCATTTCTTTATGAACTATTTTATTACCGTCACATTAATTTATTTTACTATCGTCTTATAAACTATCTTACGGTCATCTCGCAAACTATTTTGCTGTCATCCTATAAAGTACCTTGTTTCCATCTTGTAAATTATTTTGTGACACTATAAAACCATTTTGATAATACTTTATACATAACATTAGTTTGAAGAAAATGAGCATTGCATCGTTAGTCCTTAATTATACATATCCTGATCACCTATGTATAATTCAGGAAGGACCATGCCATGCTAAGAGTAGTCACCTTAAAACTTTTGTTAAACTAATTTTCTACCTATATCCTCAAAAAGCAAAGTTCAGTGTGCGTATTCATAAAATGTGTCTCTTACGGGAAACTAAATTAGAAATCATAGTAACTAAGTAGGCCTTTACACCACCTTATTGCATAGGGTCGACATCATATTTCGCCAAATCCTATGTCAAAAAGTCAGGACGCATCACTAGTCACCCTAGGATAATCCACCAACGATTTTGCTCGCCATTAAGGAATTTACTAAATCACCCATTCAAACATCAACTTAATACCATAGAACTTAGTATTTGTGACACCATCATAGGTATAGATTCATTATCACCCTGGAAGGGAGTGATCCTATTTGGAAAATGTGGAAAGTTGAACCCCGATACATTGGACCGTTCAAAATCTTAGCAAAGATTAAACCGGTAGCTTACCGAATCGAGCTACCACAAGAACTAAGTAGTGTTCACAGTGTTTTTCATGTGTGAAATATGAAGAAATGCCTATTCGACGAAACACTCGTCATACCTCTGGAAGAGATCCAAGTTGACGATAAGCATAACTTTGTTGAAGAACCGATAGAAATCATGGACCGCGAGGTTAAACAACTCAAGCAAAACCGCATACTAATCATTAAAGTTTGATGAAATTCCCAAAGAGGACATGAATTCACCTGGGAACACTAGTACAAAAAGTGGATTTGGTCACACATGGGCAAAATGGAACGGTCACACATTCACATATTTATGTGGCTAAAGGTACCAAAATAGACAATATTTACTAATTAGCCACACATGAAAATTTTGATTGTGTGACCATTAGAACTGTATTGCCACACATTCGAACATTATGTGGCTAAAGGTAACTGGTAATATTATTTAGCCACATATGAATTTGGAACCCATGACAAATATAAGGAAGCTTGAAGCATTAGTCACGATATACATATAAATAGTGACAAATATATGTCACACACTTGAACAATGTGACCAAATTGGCATATATGGTCACATGAAGTAATTTTTTATGAGTCCAAATCATACAGTCAAGTTTTGTCACACATTATTTAAGGTGACTGCTATCTTTTGCTAATTATTTGGCCACATATGAATTTAGGACGCGTGACAAATGAAAAGTAAGGTTGAATCATTAGTCACGATATACATATAAATAGTGACAAATAAATGTCACACACTTGAACACTGTGACCAAATGCCATATATGGTCACACTAAACGTTTTGTCACACATTATTTAAGTGTAGCCAAAATCCAGTACATATGGTCACGTAACTTAATATGTGTGTTTAAAGTTTACTTTGTGTTAGCTTGCCAAAAGCTAATGTGTATAGTCACATTTACTTCTAGCACGATCATGTGACTATATGCCTTAACAATAGCCACAACATATCACAAATGTGTGACTAAATTATGTTTATGGCCACATTTAAGGTGATTATATGTGACCAATATATTCATAACAGTCACATCGTGAAGTATTCATGTGGCTATTATTTAGAATAAAATGTGAAATCGGTCATCATTAAATTTCATGCTTTGTGTGACTAAATATTACAAAAGGCCATACAAACATTCATAGCATATTTCACGTGTCCAATTTGAAGACGTGTTTGTCTGATGAATCACTCGCGATTTCATTGGATGTGATCCAAATTGATGACAAACTGCATTTCGTTGAAGAACCCGTAGAGGTTATGGACCGAGAAGTCAGCGGATTTGAAAGCAAAGCCGGTGCGAGGGGAGGGGAGGAGCGCCTATCGGACAGGGTGAGCGATGGTGATCTATACTACTATCTCATACACTCCAGCGTGAGTCACGCGTGTACGGATACGTGAAGAAAAATTTCAAAACAAGTATCCGCACCTCGTCACCAACACCACTCCGGAAGGCAACTCAAGCTGAACTTCGGGACAAAATTATTTTAACGGGAGGAGACTGTGACAATCCATATTTTCAGGTCATTTTACGTCAATAAACACACACTATTTACTTTTAACTTTTACGTGTTTACTTTTAATTTTAACCGTTAAGTTAAATCGCGTGAACAAAAAATCAACAATTAATTAAATCGGCATTGAACAAATAAAAGTTTACGTCAAATAAGTGTTATATAATTATTACAAAGATAATTTATAACTTTTCATATTTTATTTTTATACTTTACGTAAAACGTTTACATTTCGCATATGACTTTCATGGCTGCATTAAACCATATCATCTTTACCAATACCCATAATATTCATATTTATAATTTCCCTTCCCCAAATGCAAACTAACAGGCCCTATATGTGTATTAGACACAAAATAATACCAAGATATACATTAAGATATACACCTAGCAACTAGTTGGTGCATTATTTTCAACACTTCTTACACCAACACTTACACACTCCATATCCCATCTTTTACTTACATAACCCACGCCCCCTCCTTTTTCTTTGATTGTGTCCTCTAGATATTTTGGCCAAGCTAGTTAATCTTTATATATAAGAAACACTTCACATCTTACACTTCATTTGATAACTAGCAAAAATCACCGAAACTCTCTTTTTCTCTCAGAAAGCCCATAGCTCGAATAAGCTAGAAAAAGTATCCATTGTTTTCTATTTTCTTGATATTTCAAGCATACTAGTGTGTTCAAGGTTAATATCTAAGATGTTCCAAGGTGTTTTCAAGTTTGGGTTTTAAGAATTAAGTTAGGGTTTCATCATTTCAAGTTGGGATTTTTATAAGTTTTTAGGTAAAAATCAAAGCCTAGGTTCCATTTATGTTCATAATCCTTGTAAGCATACTCCATCTACTCTTTTAATTTTTATTCATCATGATGTATGCTTAAACACACATTGTTTTTACCCCGAAAAACACTATAAAACGGACTAATAACCATAAAATATGAGTACTTATATTGCAAATATGTTTGATTTGTGTTATTATGTCTTGCATGTATAGGGGATTGAAAACAACGCAAAAACGGTGATTTTTGGGTGAGTTTCGACAACCTTTTCACGTTTATTGAGGTCCAAACAAAGTCATAAAAATTCCCCAAGCACTCCTTTAGAAAGAGCACGAAATTACGAGTCCATCAGTACCTTCCTCATTTTTTGAACCGGTCCAAATAATTTTAAATGGACCGGTCAATGTTTATTTTGACCTATACTAAACTGGACTAGGCCAATAAAGGGTTAAAAGGAATTAAAGGCACATATATAATGATGTGCACGTCTAGCTCAGCTAGACAAAGGCATTGCCTTGTGCACTCACCCGGCACGCCCCGCGTTCGAATCCCAGCCTTGACTGGGTTGTGGTATATTTCACTCCCCGGCAACGGCGCCAAAAACCTGATGTGCTGTCGTGTAGGGTCAATTATTTGATTATCAAGTTTTAAATTTATATTTAGCCGACAAACCTAAAACAACACTTTAACGAGCAGTGTACCCGGTCAAGATGGAGTTCGCGGTAAGTAGGGTGTCGAACACTAAGAGTGGAACATTAATCCTATATTCTATCAGTATTTTAATTAGTCTATTTACTGGTTAAACCTATGCTATGTACGTTGTCTAATGATATGGGGGTTTTCAGCCTGAGAGACTGGCACAGGTTTGGTGGAAACAAATACCAATTCAATACACAATAAACACAAAAGAAGAAGATTAGAAGATAGAAAAGCGGTACAAGCCAAATGATAGAAAACTGTATTAGCCATATTAAATCCGGTTCAATGCTGGTTTGTTTGTTTTAGTGCAATGATTTACTTATCTCGAAGCGGCATATCATTCTTAAGACTTAGGCGGGACATCATCCTAAGACCTAGACACGATTAATCCTGTCACAATTAACGCATCCGCATAAAGCATCCTTTAGTTTAATTATAATCTATCTTAGAGAATTAAAGCAGTGGTGATCCTGTTAAAACCCTAGCCCAACGGGACTTTACCCACTTATTGTTTGACGGTGTTTTATATACTGGTAGTCCACTATTCCAATCTTTATCAGTTAATTAAGAGCATGATTGCTGAAACATAAACGGGTCACCTACCGGTCCAACTAAGCTCATAATTCAAAGACAAAGACAGAACGTTATTTGTGATCCTATTGGTCCAGTAATATGAAACACGATATGGAGAGCTATCCCGGTATCTAGATTACTTGGTCCGTATCACTAGACCCAGTTGAATGATAGGTCGCATATTCAAACACATAAACAAGTATGAGGTGATAAACATAATTAAACAATCAATGATAAATTAAGAAATTGATTTTCAAAACAAACCAAACATTGAACTTTCATTAAGATGTACAAGCGTAATCAAACAATTTAAAATCGAACGATTAAGAGAGTAAAAATTACACGATGTCTTCTATGGATTCGTGATCAATGCTTGACCTTGGTGGCTGATCTTCTCTTCTAAAATTCGTCTTTAGTGAGTATGGTATAAAGAATATGATATTACACACTGAAAACTTGTTTTTGAGTCTTCTATTTATAGTTGCTGAAAAATACTCGATACGCCGTATCTAGTAAGGTTGATACGACGTATTGGGCTGGATTCCTTGGAGTGCGCGCTACGTTTGTAATAAATCTTTGATATCATTCCTAATTTACTTGATTTACTGTATCTTGAATGTGTGTGTGTGTTTATCTTCATGGATACAACGTATGGAAGCAGTTAGATACGCCTTATTGGGAATTAGTCAAACGCGCTTTCTTGTGAAGTCTTGGCGCTGATATGCTGTATCTCTTTTGTTGGATACCGTGTATGTAGTCAGAAATCAGCATTCTTCAAATGTCTTCGTTTTAGCTCCAAATTATGCGCCTTTTAGCTTGTCTTCACAAAACACTCCTGAATTACTGCATTTATAAACTTTAAAGCAATTAAGTACCAAATAATGCAATAATTATATAAAAGTGGGCAAAACAGATGAGATAAATGATATAATAAAGTGACGTTATTTGATGTCATCATTAAACCCTAGCTCATAGAGACTTTACCCACTTACTGCTTAATGGCAATTAATATACTAGTAGTCCACTAGCCAAGTCTTTACCAATTGATTAAGAATAAGCTCACTAATCTAAAGGCAAAGATGGGTCCTTATTTGTGATCCTATTGGTCTAGATATATAAATCACTATATGGAGAGCCATCCCGGCATCTAGCTAGCGTGGTCGGTATCACTAGATCCAGTTGAATGATAGGTTGCATACAAAAGCACGTAAACAAGTATAAATTGATAAACATAAACAAGCAATCAACGATAAATTAAGCATTCGAGATAAACAAACCAAACACTTAAATCTTCATAATAATGGCTAATACCCAAGGGTATTAGCCCTCGAACGTCATAATCAATACAAAAGTAATAGTCCAACCAAGGTAAACTAACCGAGTTAAACGAATGATATCAAAAATCGAACGATTACTAGAGTATAGGAGATTACAAAGTGTTTCCTACAGAATTAGTAGCTTCGCTTGACCTCTTCTGCTCTTCTTGTCTTCTGAAAATCAACTTTTGTGGTTAAGGTATCGAAAATATGATCAAGCACACTGAAAACCCGTTTTTAGGTTTTCTATTTATAGGGTCTGGAATTTGGTCGATACGGCGTATCGAGTGAGATGGATACGGCGTATCGACTATTGATTTGATGTTGCATGTATTATTAACCCCCCTTAATTATCAGTATGAAATTTTGTCATATTTGCATTCATTTTACATTTTATCTGTACTAATCATATCCAAAGTTAGCATATTCAGATTTCCTTTTTAATGATACAATTTTCAAACCTTTCTTTCGTACGTTTAAGCTCAGTTTGAAGATCGGATGATTCTATAACAGAAGGATTTTGCACAATAGACATAATATCATAACTGACAACTGCTCTCAAAAGAAGGTCGATTTCTTTTTCCAAAACCGTTATCTTATCAAGAGAATGTCTCCTTTGCAAGAGATTTGAAGTCTTGAACAAATTTGCTGCTTCTTTCACAAAATGATTTTTGAAATTTTGTACTCTTTTGCTCAACTTTGATTAGCATAGAGAACAATTTCATCCCTTGAAAATCTTGTGACTCCATGATGAACTTAATATGATTCAGATTATTTACGTTTGCATTTATTCTATGTTTAAAAACATGTTGAAGCGTCATAAGGGTGTCTTTTACCTTAGTTAGAAATTTTTGGGCAACACTTGGAGCATCATTCAAAAATTCTTTGTCAGGTATTGAAAATGTTTTGGAAATTATGCTTGAAACACTAGCCGTGTTGGAAGTATTTAAAAAATACACCTCCTTCCTCATGACTTGGGCCTTTTGAGAAACAAAAAAAATGCAAAAAAGTTTATTATTAATTTTTGCATAATTTGCCAGTTTTATTTCTTTGTTCAATTGTTTCATTTTTAAAAGACTCTCTTGAGAAAGTTGCAGTGTTTCCTCTGAATCATACACAACAGGAGGATAGTGCTTTTCTAATAATACGCTGCCATTATACAAACTCTGTTGTTTCTGCTAAGCTTGCTTGAGATAGAAAGGATTTTGATAACCCAAAGCCATTTTTTGTTTATATAGTTAAAACCGAAGACTGGCTTTAGTGAAAGCATACGCATCGTTTGAAATCAATTGATGACCCGTTTAACCAAATGTTATCTAATTCCTTTATTTTTTTCTCATATTGAATTTTGATTTTATCAAGAAGCTCATCTTCGTGTGTTTTGAAATCACGTTTCAACTTTTTTTTCTTCTTGAAGAAGAGATACATATGACTTTTGTTTCTTTGAAGATGTTTATTTAAATTGCAATTTCTTTATTTAAAGCTGTTATTTGTTTAGCAGAAACTTAATGTGAAGACATTTATCTTTTTTGAGTATAGACATTTGTTCTTGATAAAAAGACATTTATTTCTAGTTTCAAGTTCATCAAATTTTGCTTTATTTATTTCAAAACTTTTTTCTTGACCTCTATATCTAGAAAGCTCAGTGGTCAAATCGGCATTCGTTTCTTTCATTTTGCGGTTGACCGTGTTGACTTTCTCAACTTCAGTGACCAAATTATTATGTAATGATTCAAAATACGTACGTTTTCCCAACATTGCAGATGGATGTTCTACTGTTCTCACTGTGTTCCCACACTAGATTATACAGAGATAACATTATTGTTATTTTGTTGAAACGCATGTAGCTCAGTAATGGGATCGAGTAGCTCAGTATACTGCTCCTTTTGAGTAAACATATTGAATATATCATTATTATAACAATTTTCATAATGGTGTACCTCAACTTATCCATCTGAATTATAGACGGGAGCTTTATCAGTCTGAGTACCCGATGTCGATGCTTGCTGTAAATTTTCCATCAAGATGCAGTTTGCATTGACTTCCCCAATCTCATAAATATCTCCTGCAACAGCCATTAGATCAAATTCTTCAGTTTGGAGTTGGATCCCTGCTTCTTCCTTTTGAGCAATCAGCAATTGAGTCTGAAGATAAGTAGCATCCCTTCTCCTTGGTTCGACTATGCACTCCTAGCAAGATGACCCATTCCTCTGTAGTTGTAACACCTTACTTGATTTCCGTTGTTCCCATTACCATTACTTCAGCCCGTGCTGCTACAACATTACCATTCCCATTTTGATTAGCAATTCCCGTAACAACAATAAGCTCATTTTGATTCCCAACATTCTGAATACCCGGATTCTGAACTGCATTCTGCCCAACCTGATTCTCGACATTATGTACTATATTATATCCATACAGATTCCTTGCAATCTGCCATGCATTGTACCTAATCTGATTTCCTGCATTTTCCCAACATACTGTCTAAACTGATTTCCCACCATTACCTCCAACCATCTGCATCTGTCTATCTTGTCCCATATTTATAGACTGAGCTGAGCAATCTGCCTATTGTGGAGTGTTTGATGGCAATTTTTTGGGTTGTTGTTGAGCAAGTTAAGTTTGAAATGCCTTGAACCATTAGTAACAAGTTCCATGTTCATAGCCATTATGGGATCTGAAATGTCTTCAGGATTAGGCATTGGTTGTTGCATGTAGTTCGTGTTGAATGAAGGTTGTGGGATATAGTTGTTATTGGGTTGTGTGTGATAACCGATAATTTGCCCAGGGTTAAGTATTAAAAAATATTATAGTTTTTCATTTTGAAGTCTTTCGATCTTGTTAGTTTTCCTGATGAAAGCTGAAAAGTTGACTCATGTTGACTATTTTTGGGTAAAAACGGTTATTTCGGTTAAAATCGAGGGTTTGATGGAAATTATGAAGTTTCGTAAATGAATCGCTTTTAATTTGTTTTTCTATTTTAGAGTGGTTTTGAGGTTTTTTGTGTTTTCCAGGAAGTTTTCTCGCGTTTAGCAAAAAATCATCACGCAACGCGTACCGGCATGGCAGTTTATTCAAGTGTGGAGATTTAATAAATTGATAATGAGTTATTGGGGTTTAATTCATATTAATAAATTTCATATGATACAAAATAACTTAGGGTTAAAAACGTAAATCGTGAAAAGATTTAAAAGTTATCAAAAACATTTGTTTTCGTGTAAATTCGGTAAAAACTGTAAACTGTAACATTTCTCTATTCAAGTCTTTAAAAACGGAATCCTATTATACGTGACTATTTATTTTGGTCTGATACGAGTTTATTTTAATTTAACACTTTTAAGTTTTTTGTCTTAAAAAAAATCGCGTAGCACAAGAAATAATCATTCAACGTAAAAACGGTCAACGACAAATAAGTTAATAGTTTACGTCATCAAAAGGGATTATATAATAATTAGAGATAATTATTACTTAGTGTATTTTATATTATTGGTCACATAAAAGGCCTTAGGTTATCGCAATAAAATACATTTTAGTCACAAACCCCGAAAATACCTAGAACTTACCTAACTCAAACCAATACCCCCACTTTAAAACCTTAAAAACAAAAATAATTCAATTCTTGTGTTATCAAGCCAATATGGCCGAAAATAGGTAAACAAAAACCATAATACAATAAATACCTACACTACATAGTATAATATCCTTTTAATTAAGACTTGTACCATTATAATCTTAACAAGATTTTGAAAACCTTCTTTTCCTCCCTCCCTCCATAATTCTACACGTCCTATACACAAATCAACTAGAAATTCTCCTTTTATCTTCCTAAGTACATGTACATCCTAGGTTAATTAAACCTTTTACTTAATGTCTCTACCTAGCCTAATACACATTGGATATTAACCACTTTGGATCCTTTGTGCCCCCTTTGATAACCGCGGCAACAACAACATATACACAACATAAGATCTTCAAAATCCTGGGTAAATCTTGTACCTTGATCAGGTAATTAAGAGGTGTACTTACGAGGTTTAAGCAAAAACCATTAGAGATTAACTAATAAACGCACAAAAAAAACCACCTAATAGGCCACGGTTTGGTTAGTGTAGAACTAGGAAAGCTAACTAGCTCATAAGCCTATATATACCCATCTACCTTTGACATATAACACTTCTTGAAACTCATAAACACACAAACACTCTAAGCAAACAAACCATTTTGTTTCTTCTCTTGTTTTGGGTCATAAACCGCGACAACACATCCTGCACAATTCTTATTTCCTAAAGTAAAATTTGTGCTGGGGTACCTTTATAACTAAAACCGTAATGTAGTATACATGTAGCCGAAAAGACTTGTGTTAATGTTATAAGCTTTGAAGCTTAGTTTTGGTATATCGAACCATAGTTAAGGATTTTTTGGTTGTCATTCCAACACGTCCAAACTCGAAAATAAATCGCTAAGAGACATTTGTAAGTTAAGTCCTAACCGTGTACATTCATAATCTCATTTTTTTTCCTCCTTCATATCGAGTTGTACGGTCACGAATAACTTGTTTTAACAAGTTAACGTGGAGCGTGAACAAGCCTGTTTCAACCCAGCAGTGGACAACGATACATATGATACTCATATACAAGTACATGTGTGGTGCTAGACATACTAAAGTATGTACAAAATAGATTTAAAATGGGCTAAAGACGTTTTCAATTAACTTCTAGTAAGGAAACCAACGTAATGCATCACTTATACTTGCAATACGATAAAGGTTTACTACGTAAACTTTACTTTAAAAAAACATGAAATGTCTTGGCTTGGGAACTATAAACTTACGTATAAACAAGTACGGTGCGATAAAACACGATTAAATAGTAGCTTAATGTGCTTAACAAAACTCTAATTAGACCCTAGGAACCACTAAATAAGCTTAATGGTGGTCACTAACGGCCTTGTTTAGGCCACACAATCCATTATCGAACGTTTAAATTGGGCTAAACAAAAGCCCGTTAGTTAAGGCCCACAGCTTATTAATAAGCTCACTTGAACTTATTGAAGGGTTATAAGACTTATTGAGCTCGTTTGGCTTGGTAATACACGAAAGAGGCCTTATCGGGTTCATAATGGGCTCAAAAGCCCATTAACGAGGCTTATTAGCTTATTGAATAAGCCATACTATAAAAACAGCTTAATTATAATTTTAAGTACTTAATAAGACTAGGAAAAATAAACTATATCATGTATAAACCTTTTTGGACTCTTCCGGGTAAATTACAGGCAACCTAGTCTAATACGCTCAATATAAATTCACTGACTTATTAATAAGCTACCACAGCTTATGCAGCTTATTGAGTCATTTATAAACCTAGAAAAGCTATTGGACCTATAATGGATCAACTTGAACACGCGTAACCCTTATCGAGCTCTTAATGGGCCCAAAAGCCCATTAACGAGCTTATTGGCTTATAAATAAGCCGAGCAATAAAAACAGACCCATAAGTGCTTATTGAGATAAGAAAAATAAGTTGGATCATATATGAAACCCTAATGGACATTTAAAAGCCTTCGGGTTAAGGTTATTGGACTAACGAGCCCAATAAGCTCAAAATAAGCTCATCCGAGCTTATTATTAAGCCAAACAGTTTCAATAAGCTTAAATAAGCTAATAAGGGGCGGCTAAGAGCCTTTTTGAAAAAATATATTGGACCATTATATTGCTTATTGGACATTAACGGCCCCATAAGGACCAATAGCCCAAAATAAGCGCTCATCTAATCTTAATTATAAGCTGCCATAGCTTCATATGCTTATTGGAGCACTAATAAAACTAATTGCCTACTTGTTAGAAACTTAAACGGACTTAAAATGTGATTTTTTAAACAAGTTTAGGGACTAAAAGTGTCAAAGTGCAAACTAGAGGGTGTAAACTGTAAATTAATGATAATTAGAGTCCAAGACTGTTTTTGACATATTTCAAACAAAAGTGCTGTTTGGAGAATAACTTATATTAAAATTATAACTTTTGTAAAGTTAAAGGACTAAAAGTACAACAACAATGGAAATTAGGGTTAAAGAGTGTAATTTAACCAAACGTAAATAAAAGACTAAATATCAAACATTAATAAAAAAAAAAAGAAAAACTTAAAAGTATTTTTACTAAAACTTAAATTATTTTATTAATACTTGAAGTGTCCGGACTGACTTAATATAATAAAAGGTATTATTGTATTTAAAGTCAAACGGTTTTAATCGGTGTCGTACACTATCAGGTTATAAAATGTATATTTATTTACCGCATCTATCCTTATTCGTAAATACCATCCCAAGGAGGGCCAACAAGTAAAGACAAATAAAAATAAACATGTCCAGCCCACCACACAAGGATACACCAATATATATAAACTAGCAAATTATTGTAGTTTACACATTAAGTCATTAGTCTAAACTTGTAGACTAAGACTGACCATATTTACCTAGGTATTTGACGGTGTAATTCACTTGCCATACTTGGATATATTTAGCATTTTTCAGATGGGGGGGGGTTGGGGGGGGACTACTTACTACGGTGATTTATAGCCCATATTTTACAATTATTTAAATGATTAACATCTTTAGGGGTGAGAAATTGCTTTGTTTTCTACAAATTGATATACGCAATGTGCACATTTTACACACACACAATTACGTGTTTGCCTAAGTAGCGATAACCCACTGAGCCCATTATCATGAACTATCAATTACTAGATTATGAGCGCGAATGTTATAAATAGATCTATTTGGGATTGACATCCCCGTTTGGGTGAGTAGCGCTCACTGTGCCGGTTTACCAGACAACAAACGTATACCATGTCGGATTTGGGATGTTGCGGGTTAGAAACAATCACCAATGGCATTATTGGCAATATTATATGCATTCCAACATGTCAACTTCCGTGTCATGTCTCAGGAAAAACGTAATTACTTTTTATGATGTTTGCATCTGTTGCTTAATCATACACATGAAAATCTTGCGGTTCTTCAATTGATTTACATAAACCTATGAATTCACCAACTTTATGTTGACGTTTTAAGCATGTTTTTCTCAGGTCAATAAGGCACGAGGTGCCAAGATACATTGGGGGTCACTCTTTGGAGAGTCAGTACTAAAGATTTGGGGCGTATTACATTTTGGGAACATTTGTTATAAACCGAAATCTTTACTTATATTGTCGAACAACTAAAGCCATGAGTCCTATGTAAATGAACAATTATTGTTGTTAATCCAATTATCTTTAAAAACACACTTTTAGTGAGGTCGTTTCTCCATATCTTGTGTATTTGATCTGATGAAGTAACGAACGCCTCAAGGATATTCAATATTCTGATGCTACCCAGATTTAGGGTTTTACAGATTGAAATCAAAGCCAAAGTTATAAGGGACCAGGTCAAAAAGTTTGTATTCTGGACTATAACCATTTTTAAACACTTGCATCCAAAAATGGGTTTTTCATGGACATACATTACTTTTTACAGATCTAATATATATGCTTACATGACAAACACTGTTTAGGGCATTAGTAGTTTAGTAAGTGCTATGCTGATTGATTACGCGATATAATTCATACTAACATAAATAACTATAAGAGTCTTAAAATAAATACTTATATAAGGAGTTTATTTTGTTTTTACAGCAGTCATGTCTTCTGCATCATCTGCGGTTACCTACACTTCCGTCTACACCGACTCTGAGCCAGGGAGGGTATTTTAGGGAGCCGATGAGGAGATATCTGATGGAGGTTCTCCACGAGTCATCGTATACGGATACGATGGACTCCCTATGCAGCCGGTAGCCCCACCATCACCGGATTACATACCAGGCCCCGAGGAGCCACAGACACCACCAGTACCACAGGACGAGGATGAGCGTGAGCCTATGTTCATACAGCCACATGACCCTGACTACGTGCCAGAACCTATATACCCTGAGTATATACCATTGGAGGATGAGCATGAGTTTCCGGTTGAGGAGCAGCCATTACCTCCTGTTGATTCACCTACTGCTGAGTCACCAGGGTATGTTACTGAGTCAGATCCCGAGGAGGATCCAAAGGAGTATGAGGATGATGAGACAGAGGATGGTCTGGTTGACTATCCCATAGACGGGGGAGAGGATGGAGATGATGATGACGACGATTCATCTGGGGATGACGCCGATGATGAGGATGAGGAAGACGAGGAGGAGGAGGAGGAGAAGCACTTAGCTCTGGCCGACTCCGCTGTTATTGTACCTACTGTTGAGCTTGTTTCCCCACGTAAGGGAACATAGCCTGTAATATAACCACCCTCCACTGACATTACTACCACTAGAGCTAGGATTACTGTCTGGCTTCAGGCTTCCATATCCCTTCCACCAAAGGCAGGGGTTGAGAGACTTCTAGCCATGCCTACTCCACCACCATCACCACTTACCTCACTATCACTACCCTCTGTAGGGGAGCGCCTTGCTAGGTGTACGGATCCATTTGCACATTCATCACCACCACCTGTGCCATTACCATTACTACCATTATCTGGGTGTCCAACCTAAATCCAGACACTTAAGATAGCCTCCACTTAGGCCCTTGTTGATGCGGTTACTGTCGTATTACCATCACCTCCACTACCAACACTACCACCATCTCTATACATACCACCACCTGTTGACCGTAGGGATGATGTTCTCGAGTCCGAGCAGCCACCTCGTAAGAGGTCGTGCTTGTTTGCTCTAGGCTTTAGGTATGAGGTCGGGGAGAGTTCTACTGCTAGACCTACTAGAGGTTGAGGGGTAGACTATGGGTTTGTCAACACCTTAGATGCTGAAGAGAGACGACGAGGGAGTAGAGAGGTTGGGTATGGTATTAGAGATACTTGGGTGGATCCGGCAGAGGCAGTTCCTAAGATAGCACCTATGATCATAGGAGAGGTCAATACTAGGGTTATAGAGTTTGCTGAGCTCCATGAGCATGATACGCAGTACTTAAATACTCTATTAGAGGATGCTTAGGATAGTACGACTCGCATATCACAGCGAGTCACTATAGACTCGCAGCGGGTCAACTTACTTATAGGGGATAGGATGACTCTCCAGGAGACGGTACTCATTGTGGAGGAGGAGGCCTATGCTTCCCGAGAGGCTTAGGCTCATGCGATTGGATTAAGTCAGGCGGTCCATTTTGAGCTTCAGATACACCATGAGCAGGTATATGCACACGAGTCTTAGCTCCATGCACATCAGACACAACCACAGTTGCATGGTACTCTTATTTAGACACAGCACTAGGTACATGAGACTCGCTCCCAAATGCAACAAGTTGAGATAGCAGAGCTTCAAGAGACTGGCCGTAGGCGTCAGGCACAGATGATAAAGACTCTCCGTGTGATGAGAGACATGAGGCGAGAGATGGGTAACATGCAGGCCGAGTTGTTAGCACTGCGAGAGTAGCGGAGGAGAGCTAGACAGCCAGCACCAGATGCTAGAGTTCCAGATCACCAGGATGCTTCTAGGGATGCTGATAGTCACATTTAGTGGTCTATGTCATTTTATTTTGATAGGTTGTTGTTTAGGCATGTTAAGTATTAGGGGTTTCCCCGCTAGCATAGCCTAAGATCTTTTGTATTGTATTTTGTGTACTAAAAACTATTTCATGTAAAATTTTCCAAGTTAAAATTTGCAAGTTATGAAATAAATAGATGTGTGTATGTTACTAGACTACCTATCTCTTGTGTTGTGTGTCTCTCAACATGATAAATATTTATTTGTAATAATCCTCCATCATGATAATGACCACGAACATTTGTCATTTTTTGATTTAAGAACGAACCATGGCACCCTGTGTACAAAACGAAGGACCGATACCACTCATCCTTACAACACACCAACCCCCAACAACAATGACTCCTGCGAGTCCAATCTAGCTAATGATAATCAAAGCTCTTTCCCTTAGCACAACACCACTCATGCGCACATTAACAGCACAAGTTCGACAGAACGAGGACTAAACCGAAGGAATGTGCAAACTGCGCGCCTTTGTTTCTACGTCTGACTTTCATGAAGTGTCAACACTTCTGGAACTTCAGCAAGGATCTGAAGGCGTGTAGGTTTAAACCAGTGATCGAAAAGAACGAATCATCCTATCCAAAAAACAATCAGTGGGGGGGTTTTTTTTTGTGCGATTGAAAATCAGGTTCTAAGTTTGCCTACCCTTGCACTTTGCTTAGGTGCTAACAAGCTTGACATTCGTGGGAATAGTCCCGATAAAGAACCTAGGTCCTGAATGCATATTCAATACTTAGGGACAAGTACTCAAGAAGCGAAAGACGATAAGTTATTGGTCCGCAAGTAAAGTCAGAAAAACTAAAATCGAAGTTGTTGAAACCTAAAGGTCAAAGGGAACGATGTTCCATACATTACACTAAATGTATCCAAGCAAGCTAACCTTATATTAGCGTACCAAGTTGTTGCTAATTGTACTGAGAAGTGATTTGAACAAGTATACAATAGTAGACATCCTTAATAACATTTATGAAAGATGTCAAAGTCTGCCAGAAAAACCCAAGACGTCAGATGAGACTATAAAGTATGCCAACAGACTGAAGGCGATAAGAAACTCCCGTACCTATCGGAAAGCAAACTGACTAAACAAAAAGGAAGGCTGATGACTCATCAAGAAACAACCCTTAGGTCATCAACACCAACCCTTCAAGAGACGAGAATGTCGCCAAGTCTAAATTATGGGGTCGGGTAGAAAAGAATGCCAATACGGGGATCTTTGCGCCCAAGTGCACCAAGTTCCATTTATCACATGCCAGTGCTACCAAAATTCACAAATGTAACAACAAGGTGTGGCACTTTGCCCGGACTGCAGGAGTTCTGCAACACAAATGTTGCTAATAACAGAAAGGGCATAGATGCTAAATCCAAGGAATGGTAATTTATTTGAATGTGGAGACTCCGGGACATTTTGAGAGAGTAATTGTCCTAAGTTGAAGAAAAGGATGGGGAAATAGGAGTGCTCAAGGCTGGGTGTATGCTCTACTTCTGACACATAGCAGAGAAAGAAAAGGTAACATGCTTATAAAGTAAATTACAGATCGAGGGACTCGACTCCAATGTCATCACGGGGTACGTTCCTCTTACACAACCACTATGCATCTAATCCTTATTATGAACCTGGTGTCGTAGAAGTCTCTATATCTTCTATATTTACGTTCCCTGATTGACACGCCCAAACTCCATTAGAACATATTTATGATTGTGGAGAGAATTTAGCAAACGGGAAAATAAGTACAGGGTAACACTATTATGCAGGGTTGCACATTTAAAATTCTTAAACCATCCGTATCACCTAGAAATCTAATGCTCGTAAAAGAACTGGTGTCTTATTTCGACGGTTATTATCGGCATGGATGTTTCAGAAGGTGGTCATGCCGTGATTCGTATGAAAGAACACTTGTTAAATCCCTATGAGAATGAAACCTTGATTTTTTGTGTAACAGAAAAGCGTAACGAAGGAGAAGAATCTTAATTTGGCCAAGATGTCATGTTCAAAGACTCAAGAGTACATGGCCACAAAAGGATGTCAGATATTCTATTTAGGCACACCATATCTCCGCCAAGAAAGATGGAGAGAAGTCGAAGGAAGCAACTAAAGGATGTACACAAACATTTGACACGATTTTCGCCCGGGTGTGGATATCTACTGTCGGGTGGGTTGCCTGAAGTGTTATTTCCCGAGGACTTGCCGGTCTACCCCCAACGTTGACCATTGGAATCCAGATCGAACTTAAGTCCAAAAGCTGTACACACCCGTAGCTGAACCCATTTCGACTGGCATCAACACCGTCTACAAAATATGAAGCGGAAAATTAGTGAGCGAGAAAAAATGCAAGAGCTTTCCAAACAAAGGCTTTATTAGACCATAGTTCCTCACCTTGGGAGCTCGGGATCTTGTATTCGAACAAAAAGAAAGGATGCGGGTCATTCAGGATGTGCCTTGACTAATCGTAGATTAAATAGCGCTGATAAGGTCAAAAAGAAGGATGGGTCATTCAGGATGTGCATTGACTACCGTGAGTTAAATAAGCTGACAGTGAAGAATCGTTATCCACTCCCAAGGATCGACGATTTATTTGATCAACTCCAGGGATCCAGTATTTATTCGAAGATAGATTTGAGATCGGGTTATCACCAGCTTAGAGTACGAGAGCAAGATATTCCAAAGACGGCATTCCGAACTCGGTATGGTCATTACGAGTTTCAGGTTATGCCATTCGGGCTAACAAACGCACCTGCGGTATTCATGGACCTCATGAACCGAGTGTGCAAGCCCTACTTGGATAAGTTCGTAATTGTCTTCATCGATGACATACTTATTTATTCAAAGGACAAGAAAGAGCACGAAGAACATCTTAAGGCGATTTTGGAATTTCTTAAGAAGGAGAAGTTGTATGCCAAGTTTTCAAAATGTGAATTTTGGTTTCCGAAGGTACAATTTCTTGGTCACGTCATTGATAGCAGAGGTATTCATGTGGATCCAGCCAAGATAGAATCTATCAAAGATTGGGCATCTCCTAAGACACCGACGGAGATCCGCTAATTTTTAGGTCTTGCTGGTTACTATCGAAGGTTTATTGAAGGATTTTCGAAGATTGCTAAATCAATAATGAAGCTTACTCAGAAAGGAATCAAATTTGATTGGGGAGAAAAGAAGGAAAACGCTTTTCAGTTATTAAAACAAAAGTTGTGTAGTGCGTCAATTCTGGATTTACCTGAAGGAAGCAAAGACTTTGTGGTCTATTGTGATGCTTCACACAAGGTTTTAGGTACGGTATTGATACAGAGAGAGAAGGTGATTGCCTATGCTTCTCGACAACTAAAAATTCATAAGAAGAACTACACCACTCATGATTTAGAACTTGGATCGGTGGTGTTTGCTCTAAAGATATAGAGACATTATCTATATGGAACCAAATGCACCGTGTTCACCGACCATAAAAGTCTACAACACATTCTTGACCAAAAGGAGCTTAACATGAGGCAGCGCCGTTGGCTAGAATTGCTAAGTGATTACGACTGTGACATTCGTTATCACCCGGGGAAGGCAAACGCAGTGGCCGAAGCATGGAGCTGTAAAGAACGGATTGAGCCATTACGGGTTCGAGCCTTAGTTATGACTATTGGCTTGGATCTTCCCAAACAAATACTAGAAGCTCCGATCGAAGCCCTGAAACTAGAGAATCTTAAGAATGAAGATGTTGGCGGTATGATCAGAAAGGACATACCCAAGGAAAAGTTAGAACCACGCACCGATGGAGTTTTATGTTTAAACGGCAGGAGTTAGTTACCTTGCTATGGCGACTTAAGATCCGTGATATGCATGAATCCCACAAGTCAAAATATTCTATCCATCCTGGTTCCGACAAGATGTACCAAGACATGAAGAAGCTATATTGGTGGCCCAATATGAAAGCTGACATCGCCACCTATGTTAGCAAGTGCTTAACATATGCAAAGGTCAAGGTCGAACACCAAAGGCCATCGAGACTGTTAGTACAACCAGCAATACCCAAGTAGAAGTGGGATAATATCACGATGGATTTTATCACCAAACTTCCTAAGTTGTCGCACGGTTTTGACACCATCTGGGTTATGGATCGACTTACAAAATCTGCTCACTTTTTGCCAATAAAGCAGAATGATCCATTAGACAAGTTGGCAAGGTTGTACCTGAACAGGATAGTAGCAAGATATGGAATACCTGTTTTAATCATCTGTGATCGTAACGGGAGGTTCACATCAAATTTCTAGAAATCATTTCAGAAAGCATTGGGTACAGATCTGAGTATGAGCACTGCATATCATCTGGAAACTGACGGCCAGAGCGAGAGGACTATTAAAACTCTCAAGGACATGCTACGTGCTTGTGTGATCGATTTTGGAAAAGGCTGGATTAAGCATTTGCCATTAGCCTAGTTTTCATACAACAACAGTTATCACGCTAGCATAAAGGCCGCACCTTATGAGGCACTTTATGGCCGAAATGTCGATCACCTGCGTGCTGGGCCAAAGTTGGAGAAGCTCAACTTACTGGTCCGGAAATGATCCAGGAAACAACGGAAAAGATCGTCCTGATCAAGCAGAGAATTCAAGCTACTCAGGATCGACAAAAGAGTTACGCTGATTTGAAGTGAAAGCCGGTGGAGTTCGAAGATAGAGATAGGGTTATGCTTAAGGTCTCACCTTGGAAAGGGGTTGTACGATTCGGTAAGCGGGGCAAGTTGAACCCGAGATATGTCGGACCTTTCAAGGTGTTAGCCAAAGTTGGGAAAGTTGCCTACAGGCTGGAACTCCCTTAAGATTTGAGCAGAGTTCACCATACTTTCCATGTGTCTAATCTGAAGAAATGTTACGCTGACGAACAATTAGTCATGCCATTAGAAGGAATTCACGTTGACGATAAGCTCCAGTTTGTGGAAGAGCCCGTTGAAATCATAGAACGGGAGATCAAACGATTAAAGCAAAGCCGGATACCATTGGTTAAGGTTCGCTGGAACTCTAGGAGAGGTCCTGAGTTCACCTGGGAACGTGAAGATTCGTTCAAACAGAAATACCCACAGCTTTTCACAAACCGGGCTTCGTCATCCACTACAAGGTCTTAAGCTTTGAGGACAAAGCTCTTTTAACGGGTGGAGACTGTAACATTTCTTAATTTCAGGTCATTTTACGACTCCTATTATTCGTCACTATTTATTTTGGTCCGATACGCGTTTACTTTTAATTTAACTTTTAAGCTAAATCGCGTAGACTAGAAATAATCATTTAACGTAAACGGTCACCAAATAAATTAAGGTTTACGTCAAACAAGTGTTATATAATTATTAAGAAGATAATTATTAAATTTGCGTATTTTATTTTTATTGGTCACGTAAAAGGCTTACGTTTCGCAATAAAATACATTTAGACACACCCCGGAAATACCTAAACTTACCTAGACTCAAAACAATACCCACTTTTAATCCTTAAACACAAAATTTATTATATTTTGTGTTGATAACCCATGTTGTCTGATTATTAGCAAATGAAACCCATAAACCTTTTGTCACATGTGCTAAATCAACTAGAAATCTTCCTAAGTACTTGTACATCAAGGATTTAATTAAGACTTGTACTAAATGTCCCTAGTTAGCCTTAATACATAATGGATAATAACTTGTTGCTCTCTTTCTCTCTTGGAAACCCGCAGCAACATACAAGCTTACACAAACCATGAAATCTTGTCAAATCCTAGGTAAATCTTGTACAAATATATGGTAATTAAGGATTGTACTAGGTTGTATCAGCAAAACTATTAGAGAGTAACTAGAAACCTCAAAACCACTAACCTAGGGCATGGTTTGGTTTGATTGTGGGACTAGAAAATGTAACTAGTTCTCATGCCTATATATACACACTCACATTTACCTTAAACACTTCTTATAACTCTTTAACCCTCTCTTAAACAAGAACCACCCTTATTTCTCTCTTCTACAACTTGGGTCACACATAACCGAACCCATACGCACCCTTAAATTCATTTCCAAACACTCAAAGGTTCATCCTAAACACGTCTAAGGACATACAAGAGGTATTGAAAGCTTTGAAGCTCGGGTTTAATACACACACGGGTGTGTACACGAATTGGGTTCCTTTCCTAACTCAAATTCAAATCTTTAGGACCTTTGTAAGTCATACTAAGTCATTTATGTTCATAACTCATTCGTATTATAATTGTTTTCTTCTTATCTAGTTATATGGACCACGTTAGCTTGTGTTTAACAAGTAACGTATGTATGAACATGCATGGTTCAACCCATGTATGGTACACGTACTTATGAACACGTATAAAAGACTTGTGTGGTGCTAGAATACAAAGAAACATATGTAATGAGATTTAATACTCAAGCTTTACTCGTATTTCTCTTGGATAGTCAAATGGGTCACGATTAGCTTGTGTGTAACGAGCTAACGTGAACCCATGCATAATCACATATGTATGTATAACACCCTGTGTTTTCAAGTCATTGACGACGTCAATAAATATACTATTTATTTTTAGTGTTGTACGCGTTTGCTTGTGATTTCATGAATTAAGTTTAAATCGCGTAAGCTAAAAATTAGCGTTCAATGTAAACGGGCATCAAACAATTAAATGTTTACATCAATCAAGGGTTATATAATTATTTTGAGAATAATTATTAACTTTGTTCATTTTATTTTTATCGGATACGTAAAGATGCAACAAGTGCAAGTTTCACCACAATGGCCCATGCACTGTAAAATGCGCAAACTGCAAGAGGGTCGGTCATTTGACCCGAGACTGTTGGAGTTCTGCTGCTACTAATAATCAAAGAACCCTCACTTGTTATGAATGTGGGAACCAAGGGCACTACAAGAGTGATTGCCCAAAATTAAAGAACCGAAACCATGGAAACCAAGCTGAAGGTACTGGAACACATGGAATGGTGCTTGCCTTAGGAGGAGGAGAAACCGATCAAGACCCTAACAACATTGAAGACGAGATCGAAGCTTAAAAGAGAAAGTTGTCTCGCTTTGCCTAATAAATCCTAAGTTGGAACTATCTTAGACTTTACCTCCTTAGGAGTCCTCGTTGTATTTCTCTTAAATTTCCGTTGTACGAACAATTTCAAATTACCTATCAAATCAATGTGTTGTGAAAATTTCGTCAACCTTACTTTAACTTTCTACTTTGAAAGTCAAATTATAACACTATTTTGACGAAAATGAGCATCGCATCGTTAGCCCTCAAATATACATAGCCTGATCAACTATGTATAATTCAGGAAGGACCATGCCATGCTGAGAGTAGTCACCTTAAAACTGCTCGTCGAGAAAACAATTTTCTATTTATATCAAGTTTTGTGTACGTATTCATAAAACATATCTATCACGAGGAACCAAACTAATAATCCTGATAACTAAGTAAACTCTTACACCATCTTACACTGAAGTCGACATCAAATCCTAAGCCAAGAAGCCGAGACACATCACTAGTCGCCTAGGACAATCCACTATTAAACTTACTCGCTAAAGGAGTTACGCCGATGTGAGACGTAAGCTAGTAGAATTTCAAGTTGTCCACCGAGTTATGCTTAAGGTATCACCTTAGAAAGGAGAAGTACGCTTTGGCAAACGGGGGAAGCTAAACCCCAGGTATGTTAGACCATCCAAGGTGATGGAAAAGGTTGGATCTGTTGCTTACAAAGCTTGAGTTTCCTCAAGAGCTGAGCAAGGTTCACAATATGTTTCACGTATCCAACTTGAAGAAGTGCTACGCCGACGAACCATTAGCCGTGCTGTTGGATGGACTTCATCTTGATGACAAGCTTCATTTTGTTGAGGAACCATTAGAAATAGTGGGCCGTGAAGTTAAACGGTTGAAGCGAAGTCGGATCCCATTAGTCAAAGTTCGATGGAACTCCAAGAGAGGTCCTGAGTTCACATGGGAACGTGAAGACCAATTCAAGAAGAAATACCCACACCTCTTCACCAAGACCGCATCGTCGTCAAGTGCTGCATCGTGAGCCTTGAGGACAAGGCTCGTTTAACGGGGGAAGTCTATAACACCCTGTGTTTTCAAGTCATTGACGACATCAATAAATTCACAATGTACCTTTTTGAATTGTACGTGTTTGCTTGAAATCATAAATATTAAGCTAAATCGCGTAAGCTAAAAATTAGCGTTCAATGTAAACGGGCATCAAACAATTAAATGTTTACATCAATCAAGGGTTATATAATTATTTTGAGAATAATTATTAACTTTGTTCATTTTATTTTTATCGGATACGTAAAGAGTATACGTTTCGCGATAAATTGCGTTTAGACACTCCCGGAACCACCAAAACTTTTCTACGCTTCAACAAATACCCACTTTTATACCCAATACATAAAAGTTGGAAAAATATATCATGTATATCATATCTATGCCGAAATCATGGCAAAGATATAATGAAAATCATCCATTTTGGTCAAACATGCACCATACTTCTTCATGACACACCATACCTTGTCTTTTGACTAAAGACCATAACTATGGCCATACCTAAGACTAAGAGACCATCCCTTGCACCTTACTTTGACTCCTAGACCATACCTTGCACCATACTTGCATCTATTATTAAGAGATATAACACTTTCATACAATAACACTTAGTAAATTTTCAAAATCTTTCTCTCCCCATCTCTATAATGCTACAGCATTGTTCAAGCACTCTACCAAATCCATAGCAATTTTTATACAACCCATACACTCCTATACACATATATCCTAAGGCGTTCTAAGGTGTTTTCATCCATTGAATCACCATTTACAAGTATTAATCAAGAAAAACAAGATTAGGGTTTTCTTGAGAAAACTAGGGTTTCTTAAGTGCAAGCTTTGGTTTTAAGGCTAAACACGGGTTTAGCATTTGTTTCTCATCATCATCATACATCATAAGGTCTATTTTAAACCTTTATGCTTTCATGTTATGAGTTTTTATATATATGATGTGCTATATAGTGAAATCACCATTAGGAATACTTTTGAACATGAAAAATATAATTTTTCTTGTGAATATGATTTTGTACACTTTCTCACATACTATGATGATGGTAATATCATGAAATAAAGGATATATAAGTCTTGTACAATCTTGGTTTAAGTATAAAAAGTTCATATGTAAACTTGTAATTAAAAGTTAAGTAAGAAAGTTTATGATTTCATGTAAAGTTAATAACTTGTGATCTTGATGATCTTGGGCAAATATGAACTTATGGACATTATTATATGTATAACATATGATATATAACACATATGACATATAAGACTTGTGGTGAAATACAAAAGTGTTAAAGTATAAAGAAAAGGTTAAAAATGGACTTAACAAACTCAACCTAACTTGCTGTCCAAAATTCGAATTATAACATACCCATTTTATATTTTTATAAGATAATACAATTCACGACGATTCCGAAAAGGTAAGAAACTTGTTAAACGGATTAATAACGAAAAAGTTACGTTAAAAACGAGTTATACGTTAATAAACGAAGTCGTAAGTAAATTTTTATAAAAACATTTTTATAAAATTTACAAACAGCAAGTATTAATATTTTTAATAAATAATACACATTTTTAGGATTCCAAAATGATAAGAATCGTAATTTTTCAATTAATAACGAACGAGTTATGAATTTCGCGAGTTTACGACAATTAATACTTTTATAAAACTATTTTTATAAAAGTTACTATTCATGACAGAAAGTTATATTTTTGTAAACCTCATAAATATATAGAACTTTCAAATACGAGAACGTCCTCGAAAGAATCGTTAAAAACGGAGCTATAACGAATAAAATACGACGTTTTTTCGGGGTTTTTACGACAATTAAATCGATAAAAATAACATAAGGTCTGAAGTGAACATGTAAATTTTTACGGTGTTCACCGCAGTAGGTCCGAAATTCGAAAATGTCACTTTATGATAACTCGTCTGATACGAAAAGATTGACATAATAAACAGCGAAGAATCGGTTAAAACACGAAAAGTACGTCATTTTGCTAAAACGGTGATTATAAAGCTTTTTATACTTGTTAAACACAATTTACCAAAACCATTAGTTGGTTATTGAGCTATATAGAATATATTGGGGTTATCAAGTACTATATTACTAGTGAGGTTTTCATAAGGAGGGGCCTCTTCGATGCGTTTCGACGAGTTGATGGATTTACGATTTAAAGTGTCCTAACTCCTCGAAACGTCATACCAGAAACTGAGTCTAGCAATATCTACCGCATGCAACAAAGCCGCATGCAATAGGCATACTAGACTGGGGGGACTTGATGACGGATAATAGGTGTACCAGGCCTCTAGGCCTGAACCATATTATCACAATGGGCCCCAGGCCCAACCAAGCAAGTAAAAGCAACGAAAAGCATAATGGGCCAGCATTAAGCCCAATTCCGTATTGGCATGGCTCGAAAGAAACAAGTCGGATGTGACAAACCTTCCGCGGATCATCAAGCGTCCGCGGAAGGGAATTAGCGTCCGCAAGTCACGATTATATGCGGATCCTTATCTAACAAGGGTCCCACTTTGGCCTAATAACATAAATGAGCGAAATACTACGAAAACCTAATATTTGGCTCACCTATAAATAGGGGTATTCTGACACCCCATAAGGCACACTTCTTTAATCATTCTTCACACACACATACTCTGACATTCTCTGACAAAACATGTGTACTTACTCTAACGCCAGGAGTCTAACCGTGGGGTCCGTCCTCACGGTAAGACTAACGGTTTACTTTTATTGTGCATGAAACCATTCAAATCACTTGATTTAGTACAAGACCTAACCCATCAAAAGCTTATTGGCCCGACCCATTAAGTGTCTCAAGTCCAATCCATACCTGTAACACAAATTGTACTAACACCTACCATAGGCTATATTACCGAAATATCCTTGCTTTTCCTCATACTATCTAGTTTTTAATTCTTTTGTTGGAGCACGACTTTTAAGACAAATCCAAATAAAGACATAAAAGAATGCAAAGACAACAATTTATATTGCTATGTATGACTGTACGAGGCTTACAAAGTCATTTTTATATGTAAAAATTTTTAAAATGTAATATTATAAGATATGTCTATTTTAGTCATTTACCTATTAATGCAATACATAATTTGATTTGCCAAACACTCAAAAAATGGATTATCTAATTATTGCGATATCAAGCTAACATAATCAAATCCAAACACTATATTTTAAAATCACGTTTTGTAATAAATGATTATCTGATTATCCGTTTTCAAAACGAATAATCTATTTTCAATAAGCAAACTCAAACATCCCCTTGTTATGATATGCATGTTATAGCAGTAACGTGAAGGTTGGGCCCAAATGGGCTGTTGTGCAAATAAATGGGCCAAGATTATAAATGGATAAAGCGACTTGTATAGTTGTACACTGTAATATCAAGGTGTTACACTGCAGTGAAGTTTATAAATAACGTGAGGCGTGATGTGGCGGCATGATCAAGTCTCACGTCTTAACGGCTAAGGCGAAGCCTTTGCGTTTTTAAGACGGCACAAAATTTAAAAATATTTAAATATTTTTATCATATTTCATATATATCGAATTTACAAAAAACGTTATACATAACAATTAAAGTTAGGAAACTATCATTACATGTAATATTCTTTATTTTATATATAAAAAAAATTATTGGAGTTGAATCCAAAAAACTCGCCACGCCTCACGCCTTTTTACGCTTCAGCTCACGCCACGCCTAGAGCCGACGCCTTGGCCTGTTTCGTAACGTGAAGGCCACGCCTCACGCCTTAGCGCCGCCATAGCGCGCCTTTTAGAACCCTGAGTGCAGTGCTCATCCAGGTTTGGTACCGTACGGTCTAAGTAAAGTGTAGCTCGAGCCAGGGTGAGCATAAAATTCAAAAAAACCAAATATCGAAATTAAACCGAACTAATAACCGAATCGAACCAAGGATATAAATTTGACAATCTGAACCGAAAACCGAATTTGTATAATATATTATTTATAGATATTATAAATATATATATATAATATATATATAATATAGATACTATAAAATATAATAGAGTATATAATATATATATATATGTGAAATTTATATATTTAAAAATATCATTAAAAATTTTATCATAATATAAAAAACATTTTTTGATGCTTGAAATATTTTTTTTAAATAAATGGTGTAATTCGGGTTATTCGGGTCAACCTGAAAGCAGAACCGAATTCAAATTGGGTTTTTGGTTCGGTTGAAATCTAATTCGGTTCGGTTCAATTGGGTTTTAGGTTTGACAAAAAAAAATTAACCGAACAACCTGATAACCAAACCGATCAACACCCCTAGCTCGAGCTTGACTTAACTAAAGCTCGGGCTCAAACGTTTGGCTCGATCTCTAAAATTCAAACTCAAAACCCGACTCAAACTTGACGAGGCCTACATCTTAGACCCATGATGTATAAATAAGTGTCAGGCTCAAGTCAACACACAAGTCATGGTGATTGGTGTGTTCTCAAGTAAATTAAAAGAGTGAAAAGGAAAGTAACTTAGAGGAATTAAAAATACTTTGTGTTCTCAAGAAATTGCTAAGAAAGGGGAAGGAAGGTATGAGGGATGGCAATGGGTCGGGTTCGGGGCGGGTTTTAGTGTACACCGTTTATAATATCCATATCCGTACCCGCCCCATTACCCGTTGGGTATCCGGTTAATATTATCCATCGGTTTTTTAGGTTTCCCTGCGGGTATCGGGTAGTCCCAATTGAATATTTTGTAGAAAATAGCAGGTATCAAGATTAAGTCATACTAAAATCCACCAAAAAAATAAAGCAAAACACCCTCATATATTCAAAAAACTTTAAGCTAAAGAAAACAAATACCGTATCAGAAGATTTAGCGCTTTCGAATAATTCGTGTACAACATTCAAATGTGTTAAATAAAAGGAATAGTTATATAAAAAATACAATGGAAGAAATTATATGTAATAATATATATACTTTAATTAATTATAATAACAATAAGCGGGTACAAATTCGGGTAAACGGATATGGGTACGGGTACGGGTAATCGAGGCGGGTATTACCAGAACCCGTCACCGAACCCGTACCCGGCTAAGAAAATTTATCAATACCCAAACCCGCATCCGAACCCGTCAAACCGCCCCTGAACCCGACCTAACCGGTTCAGGTTTCGGTTTTCCTCGTCGGTTTCGGTTGCAAGTGAGCAGAGGTTTAATGTATTTTGGATCATTAACTTTCTACCCATATTTGGGCAGTAATGAGAGTAAAGTTGATGTTTTTAACAAATTGACCAAATTATCCTTACTAACTTACTGTAATTACTTGATTGAAAATTAAATTGAAAGGGTATAATTGTAAAATGCCAACTTTTCGGCTTTTTTTGTTTCTTTCCGTTTCGCAAACTTGAGAACACATAAACAAGTAAACTTTGCATACTCTACATTCCTTTTTATTTACTTTACCTTTCATTCCTTTTTATTTAATACATTTACTGATTTATCTTTTTGTGAATTGATTTGCACAAGTCATTAAAGTAATTGATACAGTAATACATTTACTGATTCATCTTTTTGTGAATTGATTTGCACACTTATGGTTTGGATTGGACCACTATTTTATGCATAACATAGTTGTACAATGTTTATAGTGTGCTCTATATACTTGTATAGTGAGTGTTCAAATCAAAATAAAAAATGTGCAAATTACCTTCCTAACTTTTTAGTCTTGTACAAATACTTTATGATTATCAAGCTAGCCTTTTTCAGTACACGGCCTAACCAGGATAATCCTGTAAATAAAAATCCAATGATAGCTATAGTTTCTTAACATCACGGTTAAAAAGGTCTAGCATCGAGAGACAAAACACAAAGAGGTTTCAACAAAAATTCCGGCAAAAACATCAACGGCTACCTAAAATTCCAACCAACACTCGCAACATAAGTTACAGCACAATTGTCGATCAGATTCCTAAAACACAGTTAGAATTATAATCCAACCATTCTTTGAAAAACTTACATGCCATAAAAGCCATGCAGGAACCAAATAACCATCCAAATAGATGCTAGGAAACATATCAATCATCCAAGTAGAGACCACCCAGAATTTAGACGGTTAAACCGGATTCAAGCACACATTTCAAAAACAAATATGGGATCCTAAAAGAGTTTCGGCAAATACTTCAGTGGTGAGAATGAGATTGGTTTAGGAGATGTCATGTCTTAATGGCATATATCATTTCGAGTAATTGTGTTGTTATCACGAGGTGAAGAAGCTCTAACCAAAGAGAGAGGACTTACTAAACCCAACTTCACCAATGAAATAAATGTCAAACAATTGCCGAAAAACTTACAAGCCATCAAATCTATGGCTTGAATCCAATTCCCCGCCAATATGAACCATCGCTAGGACTCATGTACAAATATTTTTCAATCATCATTCAAATCTGTAACTAGGCAAAAAGTTCAACGACTGACTAAAGATCCAACCACAATTAGCAAAATACGTTACAGCACGTCACATGCCAAATATTAAGAAGGTAACATGTCAATCAGAGATGCCATCAGTCAACTATAACAAGTTAACAACTTCATAGAACAAACAAGAAAATACATACCAAACCACTAGCTAACGTATGTCTGGCAACTCAGTGGGCTCTTTCTCATGCGAGAGGTCTTAAGTTCGATTCTCCCCATGGTGGTTTCCTCCTATAGACGAATGGGAGTGTGCTCCCACTAAGTACACTATCTATATACGCACTATCCTGGCCGTTCTAAAAAAACATATCAAACCATTATAAATAAGCTACTAAATACAATATAACAGCTTATATGGATCTCAAGAAGAGTATTTTTCGATCAAATCCTATTTAAGGGATTTTTTTTTCTGTAATATCTATTTAAGGGATTTAACAGATAGATAACGCATTTTCTTTTAGGGGCAATTTCATATATACCTATTAAAACTTGCATAATATCAAAATTACTCAAAACATGCTTAAACACCATTGTATATTATGCATTGAAAACTTTTTTGAATAAATATGATATTATGCATGTTTTAGTGGGGTACATATGAAATTTCCCTTTCTAATACATAAGGGGTGTTAATTTGTTGACATGATAAACTTATGGGAGATGATTTGCACACTTCATAATTTGATTGACACACTCAAAAAATATATGTTATGCCTATTATACCCTTAATATTTGCATACTTTATTAGGAATGGCAATGGGGCGGGTTTGGGGAGGGGGCAACCACCCTCCATCCCCAAACCCGATTAGCAAACCACGCCCCAAACCCGCTCCGATACCCGTTGGAGATCTTATCGGGGCGACTTTATGAGCGCATTGCTCCACCAAATACACGCTGTTCTCCGTTTATTATTATTTTTACGCCATATTTTTTAAAAATGTGATTACATGCAATAATATGAATAATCAAGAACCCACTAATAATATGAATAATCAAGAACCCACAAAATACACGTTCTCCATTTATTATTATTTTTATGCCATATTTTTTACAAATGTAATTACATGTAATAATATGAATAATAAAGAACCCACTAATAATATAATAATTAGTAGCGTTCATAAGTTTTCAAGAAATTATACATAAATAATTATAACCACGTTAAAAAAAATCAAAACTTCTTTTAAAAACATTACACCAAAAAGTTTTTATTAATCACCAACTTTGCAATCTGCAAAATATAATACTAAAAAATTTGATAATATTGGTTTATTACGTAAATACTAACATAACAATATATGAAAATAATATATCGATATGTATGTATAGTTTCGGGGCGGGGCGGGGCGGGGATGTTATGCCCCGTCCCCGCCCCGAACCCAATAAGAATCCCTGTTAATGCCCCGAAACCCGCCCCGTAACCCGATAAGCATGCCCCGTCCTGCCCCAAAAACTTCGGGTTTTGAATTTCCCCATTGAGTTCGGGTTTTTTTGCCATCCCTACACTTTATTAAGTGATGTAGAGGCA
Organism: Tanacetum coccineum; assembly: GCA_026074375.1. Lineage (NCBI taxonomy): Eukaryota > Viridiplantae > Streptophyta > Magnoliopsida > Asterales > Asteraceae > Tanacetum > Tanacetum coccineum. Next base: position 116,952 of record BQNB010000450.1, on the reverse strand, counting down.
TAAATGTCAAGATACATATAATTTGAGTGTGTCAATCAAATTGTTGAGTATACAAATCATTACCCTAAACTTATATAAGCCGAAAAGTTAGCATACAAATAAAATCTCGGGAAGATAAAATATTAACATCAGTACGTAATTAACAAATAGATAACATGGTTTCTCCATAACACGCCACTTAAAATCCATAATTTTTTGCAAAATTTATATTCTTGACTTTATACGAATTATTATAAATATATACATTCGGTGACAAAAACACTGTCGTTTTGACAGTGGGCCCGTGCTACAGTAACGGGCTCCCGTTTTGGGCCAGCCCGGTTTTTTTTTTTTTTTTTTTAAATTTGTATGCACAAAGTAGGAATGGAAAAAAAATATTACAAAAGTTTTGATTTATTCAGATAAAAAAAATACCCGCGGAAACATCTTCGATACCTAATAACTTTAAAATAATCGATATGGTCACAAACGTACAACCCATTATATTAAAAAAAATCCAATATAACAAAAAAAAACAACACTTTAAACATGAGGCCCAACACATAAGCCATATAAAAAAAATTATTACTAATACACACATTTGTCGACAAACTAGCCTAAAATTCGCATAAAATGTGGCCCAAAATCTGGCCCAAAGTAAAAAAAAATACAAAACGGTCCCTCAACTTTTAACTATTTACGATTTTCTTACACAAAAAATCCCGTAAAAAATTAACAAAAAAAACACGTCAAGTTTTTATTGTTCACAACTTTTTTACATTCATCGGCCCAAAAAAAAAAAGATATCGAACCGTCCCAAAAAAAGAAAATATTCGGGAAAAATTTAACCCGTCCCAACGCAATCCAACATAACAAAAAAAAACAACACTTAAACATGAGGCCAACCCATAAGCCATATAAAAAAAAAATTCTTTCTAAACACACATTTGTCGAAAACTAGCCAAAATTCGCATAAAATGAGGGCCCAAAATCTCGCCCAAGTAAAATAAAAAAAATACCAGATGTCCCTCAACTTTTAAACTATTTACGATATATCTTACACAAAAAAATCCGTAAAAAATTAACCAAAAAAAACACGGTCAAGTTTTTTTATTCGCTTCACAACTTTTTTAAATTATCGGCCCAAAAAAAAAGCTATCGGAACGTCCAAAAAAAAAGACAAATATTCGCCCCCGGAAAAAATTAACGTCCTACGCAAAAAAAAAATTTCCCGAATCGTACCCAAAAAAGCACACTATCGGGAAAAATTGCACAAAAAACCCAAAAAATCGCTAAAATCTGGCCCAAAGTAAAAAATTAGTAAATGAAAACGACCACTCCACCTTTTAAACTATTTAAGATTATTCTTACACAAAATTCGTAAAAAAATTTTACAAAATCGTCCAAAAAAGAAGAATATTCGGGAAAACATTAGCGTCCCAACGCACATGTTTTGTTTCCCGAATCATACAAAAAAAGAAAATATTAAAAATTAGCCACGTCATAACGCATCGCCCAAAAAAAACCCCTCGAAACGTAAAAAAAATTATTCGGGAAAAAATTAGCTCCGCCGCAACGCGCGGGTTCTTTTGCTTGTTTAAAACATCTTTGGCAACATTAATACCTATCTACAAAAAGTGACTTATAATGTTGATCAACACGAACAAAGGTGTGCCGGTCCAACAGTAATATTTGTTTTCTCACAAATCGAACCAAATCAGCCACACCCCTATTGAATATTGATAATGGTAAAGATTACAGTCATGTACAGTTAAGGGAAACGCCCCCAAAGATATTTATAAAGTTTCAAATAATCAGTATGACGGGTAAAGTGCAATGGGTCACAACGGTATAAACACAAATGCGGAAGCAAAACCTTCGTTTGACAGCACTTACTCAAACTCGTATGAACCTATGAGGAAGTAAACAAATAAGGCAAACTAAAAGCAACTCTAACCAGCCCCCAAACAATATCAAATCAACCAAATCAGCAGGTATTAAAGATAATCAAACACACACCAAGAACACCAAGCTTTTAGCGTGGAAAACCCCAAAGTGGGTAAAAACCACGGGACACCTAGTGCCGCTTAAATCCACTATCAAGCAAGAGAGGTACACAAAGTCTTCTCTAGATAACACTAGAGGCATACAACAATCATCATAATCTTGGAATCAATATCAAGATATATGGCAACAAACAAAGAACAAGAAAGGAAGAATATCACCAAACAACTTGCAATCTGCCCGGGTAAGAAACAGAACTTCCAGGCCTCAAAATCAAGATCCCAACGGTCAAAACCTTCCTTTATATGCAAGGAAGCTTCAGTCCAAAAATCGTGACGATCCGACGGTGCAAACTCCGGGGATCGACGAAACACTGCTGCTGGGTTTTGGGTGATAAGAACTCCGAAAATCTTCTTTCCTTTTTTTTCTCTTTCTCTCTCTCTCTTTTTCTCTCTTGTTTTTCACACTTTATAATGAGCATAAGGATGCCCTAAATAAGGACTAAATAGACCCAAGATGGGCCCCAATGTGTTGGGCTCTTAATCCTCATGGACTAAGAAATACCCAACAAATCTATCAATTTTCTGTTCTATGAGGATGAGTTCGCCATCCCGGCGAACGAGCAACAGATCTTCAACTTTTCTCTTGCTACAGCCTTCGTCAACATATCGGAAGCATTATCATCCGTATGAACTTTATTAAGTTCAAACATACCATCTTCAATGGCATCTCTAATCCAATGATACCGGATATCAATATGTTTTGTTCTTTTATGAAATATCGAATTCTTAGCAAGGTGAATAGCACTTTGATTGTCACAAAGAAACCGCATAAACGTTGTTGCTTGAACCAAGTTCGTGCAAACACCTTTCAACACAATAATTCTATTGCACGCTTCGTTGTTGCCACATACTCAGCTCTGTTGTAGGCAAGGCCACACACTTTTGCAATTTGATTGCATGCAACAGCTTCCCCTGCAAAGGGTCATCAAATATCCGACCGTGGGACTCATGTTGTCCTTATTTTCCAGCCAAAATCAGAGTCTGTGTAACCAACAAGCATAGGTTTCCCATTTCCAAATGTGTACCAAATATGGGGCCGTACCGCGCAGATATCGAAATATCCTTTAACAGCTTCCCAATGCTTCTTACGGATTTGACAGAACGACTGACAAAACACCCAACCGCATGTGCTAAATCGGCCTTGTACACACCTAGCATACATCAAGTTACAACCGCTGAGGCCTATGGAACTCTATCCATCTTTTCAATATTCTTCTTAGAAGCAAGGACAATCCGTAACAGTAGCTTAAAGTTGGGAGTTAGAGGGAATTAACCACTTTAGCTTTATCCATCGTTGCACCTTGGACGCAGCACTTCTTATGTAATGCTTTGTGATTATGGAACTTTTGGCACCTCAATCGCGGAAAATCCGAAGGCACTGATTTGTTTGTTGGCCCAAGTCTTTATAGGCAACAGGATTTGCAAAATCTTGCTTCATTGGGCGATTCTACCAATGTTCTTGCCAACAAATCAACATATCATCAACATATATCAATAAGTGATGAAGTCATTCATCCCCAAATCACTGAAAAGAAAACACAATGATCAGAAAAGTCTTTCGGAAGCCCGCTTCCCTATAACCGATCAAACTTCTTGTACCATGTCTCGGTGCTTGCTTCAACCCATCCAAAACTATTCTGAAGTCTACACACGTCGTCTCCTTCGTTCAGGTAGTTCATATAGATTTCTTTATCCAATCACCAAGAAGGGAAAAGCTGTCTTGACATCATTTGCTCCACCTCAAGTCGAGGCTAGCCGTGTTACATTCCGTATTTTCAGGTCATTTACAACGTCATCTATTTTAATAATTTTTTTTTCCGTATGCATTTACTTTTAATTATAATAGTTAAGTTAAATCGCGTAAGCTATAAATTATCAATTAACGTAAACGGACACCAAACGAATTAAAGTTTTCGTCAAGCAAGCAATATATTATTATTACTAAAGTAATAATTTACTTATTATGTTTTATTTTTATCGGTTACGTAAAATATTACGTTTCGCGATACATTAGTTTAAGCATTCCGGACCACCAAAACTTTCTACGCTTAACACAAATACCCACATTTATACCCAATACATAAAAGTTACAAAAATATATGTATATAGCATATATGTGCCGAAATTAGTGCAATTTATACAAGGTTTTATAAGAAAAATCTTACACTTGGTCAAATGTACTTCATCTATGCCATTAATACCTAGCCTTTTTTGTTAACCTTGACTTAAAAACACAAAAACGTGCATCCTTGAAACCTCTTATGTCCTTTGAATGTTTACTAGCTTTTGACATATGACCCTTCTTGAGAAGTTTTGACCAATACTATCCTTATTATAATGTATACTAGTGATTCAAGCATAAAACACTTAGTAAAAATCAAACACACTCTCCCTTTTTGCTCCTTTCATGCCACGGCTCAACCCTCCCCCTATAAACAATCCATACAAAATTTTATGACCCTATACACCATCTACTTTACACATCATTCTAAAGATATCCTAAGGTGTTTCCAAGCATTGGATTACCTTTTTCAAGTATTAATCAGGAAAAGTGAAACTAGGGTTTTATCTTGGAAAACTAGGATTTTCATTGTACAAGCTTTGGTTTTGAGTCTAAACAGGGGTTCGCACTTATTTCTCTCACATACTTCCTTCCTAAGGTCTTCTTAATACCTTCATCTTTTATTTATCATGATTTCTATGTGTTACATGTTCTTTATGCTAACTCACCCCTTAGGAATTTTTTTTAATATGTAAAATGAGTTATTCATTATGTTTATGGAATTTACCCACCCACTTTTCTATGTCAATTGGTTATATATATCATGGAAAATGGATTAATAAATATGTTGACATGTTGTTTAAGTATAAACATGATTTTGTATAAATTAGGGTTTTAAGGTTTATAAGAAGTTATGATTAAAAGTATACTGAAATGCCATATAAAGGGCTGTTTTAAATTCATGTTTCATACAGTAGGTTTGACATTACATAAAAATAATACGACCTCCATGCGATTCCAAAATGATAAGAAACTTGAAAAACCGATTTATAACGAAAAAGATACGTTAGTTACGAGTTTACGACGAGAAATACTTTTATAAAACCCTTTTTATAAAAATTTACTATTCATTACAGAAAGTGATATTTTTAAAACATCAAAAATATGATATAACTTTTAATTACGAGATCGTACTCGAAAGAATCGTTAAAAACGGAGCTATAACGAATAAAATACGACGTTTACGAGTTTACGATAACAAAAACTATAAAAATAAGTATATGTCTGTTATGAACAGTAAAAATCACTATTCATCAGAAAAACTAAAATTTTAAAAATGTTATATTTTGATAACTCGACTTAATACGAAGGCGTGGACGTAAGAAACGCGCGAAACGGATTAGAAACGAGAAAGTTACGCCATTTTTACCAAAGTATACTTATAAACATTTTTCGTTATAATTATGTTTTCACTAAAACGAGTAGACGGTGATGTAGCTATATAGAATCATACGTTGTATTAGTTATCAAAGTACTATATTACTAGGGAGTTTCATAATGATGAGGCCTCTTCGGGGTGGCGTATCGACGAGTTGTTGGATTTACGATTTAAAGTATCCTAGCTCCTCATACGTTCACTACACGACCTCTTAATTATGATAGCCCGAACGATAGTATGATGAGCTATACGACCTATAAATAATCAAAGTGTTTAGTACTTATACGACCTATATTGGATTAGGTTGCCTTCGGATTCCTTCGTGACGCATTTTTCTATTGTGAATACTTGTTGATTTCCATTCACTCGAGGTGAGTTTCATAGCCCCTATTTTACTTGTTTTAAACTGTTTTGGGGGAGAATACATGCTCGTTTACAAACTTGTATATTTTACTACAATACAATTACCTTTCAATACTTTGTGAGTTCATAGTCTCGCATTTCAATCTTTTCAATGTTTTATAAACCCGCGAGGGGAATACATGCTCGTTTTACTAAGTGAACTTATTGATTTCTACTACATAAGCGTTACATGACTATTTTTACTAAAGCTTGATTTGTTACTACATGATTTGAGATCGTGAATACCTATATTTGAAACCTGAAACCATGAATTTTAGACATGATTATTTTACTACGGACACAAGTGTTTACAAAGTGTATGCTATCCTGATTACCGCCTGAATATTATTGCTAAGTTACCGTTATTACGTGAAGTCCCTACTTATCCATGAACCGTTCATTGCTATATAGTGGAGCGCTTTGTGTTGTGGATAGATCTAAGCGGATTTTTTGAGTTTTAAATTTGGAGACAATCCCACACCTTACTTGGTCACTAGTTTGAATCGGGTGCATTTAACAATTGAGAGGTGTCCGGTGTGTTGGCAAGCATCTATAATACCGATTGGGCAAAAATCTAGGTAATGGCTTTCGGTGTCATGAGCTTAGTGCAAAATAATACATAGTGTTGGACATGATGGAAAATGGTGTTTCTCTTGTCTACCTACGTTTTTGGACCTTCGGAATACTACTTAGTCCACCATTACGTCATCTTTGGTGTCCACCTACTGAACTTACTAGATTTATTAAAATCATTCTTGATGTCAGAAATCCACTTTGAAATGCCGTACGCTACTTTTCTTCGAAATATTTCGTATAATTTATTTCAAATACTGCTTTTTACATTAAACCGATGAATTACACCAATCATTATTGTTGAACAGTTTTAGCATGTAGTTTTATCAGGTTACTATGTTGCTAGGTGGAGCATTGGAAGCATTCGAGTCGCGCGGAATATATAGATATTTTGAAGGCTGTAAGTAACTTGATACCAAGTTGACAAATGGTTTTCTGTGGCACTTATAAATGAGATCCTTTGTAAACTCTGATTTTAATATATCAAATGTGAAATTTATCTTAAAACGTCTCTTTTGAGGTCGTTTTCCGTGACTTGTGTTTTGTGCCCTAACGTAGCACCTCAATGTTACCATTCCGCTGCGTTGTCTTAATTTTTGGGGGTGTTACAAGCCGCCAAACCAAGAACAACTCGAATAGATCCCATCTTCACGAATGGAGAGAAAATCTCATCAAAATCAATACCTTTCTTCTGACTGAAACCTTTAACCACCAATCTGGCCTTGTACCTCAGTCTAGGAGTGTACTCTTCAGTCTTCAATTTGTAAACCCATTTGTTTTTCAAAGCTCTTTGCCTTAGGCAAACTTCGTCAACTCAAATGTATTGGTCTCATGCAAGGAATTTCAGCTTAGCTTGCCAGGGCAAGCAAACCATTCGTGCTTGTGTTTCATCTTTGCATGCATAGCTTCGCATAACACTCGGGCTCTCCCCCAGCATAGTAAAAACATACTCATTTGCAAAAGCGTGGGGAAGGAGATGATCTCGAGTGACCGCCTAAGCTGAAACATATAGGAGGCATTAGGCACTTGCTACGTCAGGATGAACGTCGTCATCTGGTTTGGGTGGCTCTGTGAGCATAAACATCCAGCACTCCCGGTTCTTCATCATTTTGTCGTCATCATTCCCGTATAGAAGCTCCAAACGGTGCTAAAATGTTTTGGAGAAAGACCGGGATCTAAGGCAATAGGATTTCATTATGTTGAGGAATTGTCTCCTTCTCATCCTTCTCAACATCTTGTCAAAGGTTTGATCTGTCTCAAACGCTACAGCTCGCTGCGACAAGTGTTCTTTGTACTGGGTCATACAACCTGTACCCAAGTTCCATCGTGACCTTACCCTAAGGAACACACATGCTTAGTTCGTACTCAAGCTTGATCTTGCATCTGGGAAATGACACAGATGTCTTACATCCAAAGACTCGTAAATGATGGTATGTGTGACACCCCGTAAGAAAACTAGATCCTCTTTTCGTTAAGTAAAAATCATGTACTGCAAGTTTGCAAGTTTACCAATAATTTTTAATGAGAAGTCATCTTATGATCGTCAATGCATTATTTTTGTCATAAAAAGTTTAATTCGCACACGAATATCATCATTATTTCTCTGTGTCTAAAAGGATATTTTAGAACGAGTAGCGATAAGAACCATATTTAGTTCACCTTGTGAAACGCGGTTACTTACTTGTAGCGTTTTATAAAAACCGCGTACATTCAAATTAATAACTATGACAACTATGATAGAGTCCAACATAAATAAAATAAATTACATGCATATGCACATGAAAGGTCCAACATGATATACATGTACATATGAATATACATAATTCAATATGGAAACACCATCATTACCAAACATTGTACACTACCCTACCTATTCCCTACTTTGACAACTTATATCATATGTTACGTATTATCAATTTGTTACAAATTCAAATGGAAAAATAGTGGAGATGCTCCAACAGTATTACGAAAAGAAATAACTGACTACATATTAGATCATACCCTGGGTAGCACTATGTTTAACAGTGTACATTCCCGAGAAAAATAGCCAGTATCTAAGCCAATAAATTTATATAAAAAGGGGAACATGCATAACAAGTGTCTCGCAAACTAAAACTTAGAGAAACAATAAGTATAATGTTACGAGGGAATTTCATGGTTCTTGAAGGGCACAAGCTAGAAAAACAACCGTCGAGGTTTAGAAGGGTTGAAACAAGAGAAGTTCGAGTTCCTCTCATCACCACCACCTCTTCTCGTCACCTATTGAGCTTGGACCTCGATGAGTATTTTCTAGTTATCCATGACGATTAACCCATATTGCCACAAAGACCAAAGCCACACCAACCTTGGCAAGCCGGCCAAAGGCCTCGGCCTTGTTTAGGCTATGTATGACGCATATATTGCACGCATACTTTGTGCTTACACACGCATGCAAAAACCGAGACACACACACATATAAAATAACAACTAAAACATAGTTTGGAAAAATCACGTCACGTATATAGAACAAGTAACGAGATAGGAGTTCGTATATAAAACATTAAAACATACCACGACCTCATGTTTGGCTCGTTAAGGGTTGACAAACCCTAAGGTTTTTGCATGAAATATGAGGAAACCCTTACATGAAACCCTCGATGAACAACATAGGCATGTCCACGAAACCCAAGCCAAACCACAGCCGAGTGTTGCTTACTGTGGGTGCGTACCGTAGCCGAGTCTTGCTCGCAGTGGGAACGTCATATACGCTGCAATAAAGAGCACGCCGTGCGTGTTATCTCGGCCCAAAACCCCACTTATCTTGCATACTAGTAAGCGAACCATGACAAGTCAAACACTTGCTATTCACAAGCTGCTTTTCGGCATGAATCAAGAGGTCGCTTGGCACCTCGGAACGTAGCCACCCAATGGTTAAACACGCCAACCATGATCGTATACAAAATATATATATAGCAAATGCATGCATGTTGTTTCATCGGCTGGGTAGCAATAGATGGGAGGCCGAATACAGTGAGTATAATACTCACTGTTGTTGCGTCATTTAGCATCCAAAGAAGAAAAGAAAAAGAAATGAACATGTGATATATATATATATATATATATATATATATATATATATATATATAATATAATAATATATATATATATATATATATATTATGTTATCAAGTGTGCGTGAGTGGGAGCAGGTGTCACCTGCTGGTGTGTGTCAGATTCAAAAAGAAAGCAAAGAAAATGGTAGGACATGCCTTGTTTTGTATGCACGTGATGGATTTTCTTTTGATACAAATGAATGCATTTTTTTCTTGAAAAGTTAGACAAAGTGACATAAAGAAACATCCATACTATTTTCATGATAAAGACTTGACGTAGAAATATGTTGCATGCATAATTATCAAACTCTTAGTTCGAGCTACAAGTAAGTTGACAACATGATAACGAGTATATTTTTAACGAATATAGTTATATTAACAAGTGTATTTTAACGAGCGAATGATTAGTGCGTTAAGCGTAGAAAATTTAAATAACATTTTCTTATGACTTAAAATGTGTAACCGCGAAACCGAGTTTTAAAAGAATAAATAAATTTAACACGGTTATTAAAAACATATTTAACGCTAAAAATATTTTAAAAACCTATCCGGGTTAAATTATAAAATTATGAGAACGAAAGATTTTAAAATATATATATTATTATTTGGAGAGTCAAGGAGTTAAAAATATATATTTTGATAAGAGATTTAAACAAGTTAAGCAAGTCGTATTGTATAAACCTGATAAAGACACAGATCAATTAACAACTTCGATGTAGAATAAAGAAACGCGATAAATATGATAACTCACATGTAATGATCACATTCTTAGATATAATATCACACGAACTTATGCATGAAAAGTCGTCACTAGAGCCACGGTTTAATTTACACTTTGGAAAAACATAAAACATTACCTCATAAACGACAATACCCTTTGACCCATTTGCACGACTCATTGCATTAAATATTAGTATGTAAACTCAGACTTTGTTATAATTACTTAGGTGTTTGACTAAGTTGCGTTCGACGTGCATTGAACCATTATCAGTTTTCAGGCGATTAACCAACAAGGTGAGTTTTCATAGCCCCTACTCTACTGTTTTAAATCATCTTTTGGGGTGAGAACATTGCTTGTTTTAAACGTGTGAATACAAGTACAATTACTCATTACTGATTGGTCTAAGTCCCGATTTAACCCAAGTTGCTAATTGCCCGACTTATCATGAACCGTCAATCTTTGTGAGCGCCGCGAGATGTTTATTAATACATCTATCAGGATGACATCCCTGTTTGTCTTGACTGACATAGTCAAGCAAACAACAGTTTCCATTTGAGTCAATTATGGATGTCCCGGGTTTGAGACCCTCAAAGGGCATTTCATTTATTGCTGGGATATGTTAAACGTTTCGGGTCATGAGCTTAGACAATAGTAATGCAATTTATATGACTTTGTATCTGTTATATTGTCATATGCGGGTGAAATCTTGTGATATATAAACACTACATTTTCTGCTTAAACAAACCTATGAACTCACCAACTTTATGTTGATACTTTAGCAATGTTTTCTCAGGTATTAAGAATGAAGATACTATATGAAGTCTCATGCATTGCAGTCATTTTCTCGTTATCTGAAGATCACTTGTACTATTTAAAAACAATGTTGTATTGTCTATTTCTATGCTTCCGCCGAATGATAAATGATTTATTATTTCTTGAATTCAAGTGATCGATTTTCTTAAAATGTCTCATATAGAGGTCGTTCTGTATTGCTTAGAAGTATGATAATCATGAAGTCACACTCCCTCGGTTTCCATTATACTCTGATATTTTGGGGGTGTGACAGATTGGTATCAGAGCCCTGAGCTATAGAGAACTAGGTTGCATTATTAAGTGGCAGAGAAGGTACTTAGGCAATAATGTAATCAGGAAATAGCATACAGTTTAAAAACACTTGTGTCCGTAGTAAAACAATCATGTCTAAAATTCATGGTTTCAAATATAGGTATTCACGATCTCAAATCATGTAGCAAACAAATCAAGCTTTGGTAAAAATAGTCAGGTAATTGTACTGTAGTAAAATATACGAGTTTGTAAATGAGCATGTATTCCCCTCGCGGGTTTATAAAACATTGAAAAGATTAAAATGCGAGACTATGAACTCACAAAGTATTGAAAGGTAATTGTATTGTAGTAAAATATACAAGTTTGTAAACGAGCATGTATTCTCCCCCAAAACAGTTTAAAAACAAGTAAAATAGGGGCTATGAAACTCACCTTGAGTGAATGGAAATCAACAAGTATTCAAAATAGAAAATGCGTCACGAAGGAATCCGAAGGCAACCTAATCCAATATAGGTCGTATAAGTACCGAGTACTTGAATATAATCTTATAGTTGTTACATCGTACTATCGTTCGGGCTATCATAATTTAAGAGGTCATGACATGACGTTCGAGGAGTTAGGACACTTTAAATCGTAAATCCAACAACTCGTCGATACGCCATCCGAAGAGGCCTCATTATGAAACTCCCTAGTAATATAGTACTTTGATAACCACATAATATTCTATATAGCTCAATCACCAACTAATGGTTTTGGTAAAATTGTGTTTAATAAGTTAAAACGTTTATAATTACCGTTTTAGTAAAACTAGCATAACTTTTGCGTTTTAAGCCCGATTTTAACGTTTCTTATGCCCATCTTTTCGTATTAGGACGAGTTATCATAATTTGACATTTTCCATATTTTGACCCTCTGGTGAACAGTAACTTTTACTGTTCACATCAGACGTGAGTTTTATAAAAATCGTATTCGTCGTCGTAAAACCCGTAAATGTCGTATTTTATTCGTTATAGCTCCGTTTTTAACGATTCTTTCGAGGACGTTCTCGTTTTTGAAAGTTCTATAATTTTATGAGGTTTACAAAAATATAACTTTCTGTCATGAATAGTAACTTTTATAAAAATAGTTTTATAAAAGTTTTAATTGTCGTAAACTCGCGAAATTCATAACTCATTCGTTATTAATTGAAAAATTACGATTCTTATCATTTTGGAATCCTAAAAATATGTATTATTTGTTAAAAATATCAACACTTGCTGTTTATAATTTTTATAAAAATTTACTTACGACTTCGTTTATTAACGTATAACTCGTTTTTAACGTAACTTTTTCGTTATTAATCCGTTTAACAAGTTTCTTACCTTTTCGGAATCGTCGTGAAATGTATTATCTTATAAAAACATAAAATGGATATGTAAAAATTCGAATTTTGGACAGAATGTTTGCTTGAGTTTGTTGAATCCATTTTTGATATTTTCTTTATACTTTACCACTTTTGTATTTTACCACAAGTCTCATATATCATATATATTATATATCATCCTTATATTAGCATTTACTTGTCCATAATAGTCCTCATGTGTCCAAGTTATCAAGGTTACAAATCCATGATAACACTTAAAATCATAACTTTACTTACTTAACTTTTAATTACAAGTTTACATATGAACTTTTTATACTTAAACCAAGATTGTACAAGACTTATATATCCTTTATTTCATGATATTACCATCATCATAGTATGTGAGAAAGTGTACAAAATCATATTCACAAGAAAAATTATATTTTTCATGTTCAAAAGTATTCCTAATGGTGATTTCACTATATAGCACATCATATATATAAAAACTCATAACATGAAAGCATAAAGGTTTAAAATAGACCTTATGATGTATGATGATGATGAGAAACAAATGCTAAACCCGTGTTTAGCCTTAAAACCAAAGCTTGCACTTAAGAAACCCTAGTTTTCTCAAGAAAACCCTAATCTTGTTTTTCTTGATTAATACTTGTAAATGGTGATTCAATGGATGAAAACACCTTAGAACACCTTAGGATAGATGTGTATAGGAGTGTATGGGTTGTATAAAAATTGCTATGGATTTGGTAGAGTGCTTGACCAATGCCGTAGCATTATAGAGATGGGGAGAGAAAGATTTTGAAAATTTACTAAGTGTTATTGTAGGAAAGTGTTATATCTCTTATGTATAGATGCAAGTATGGCGCAAGGTATGGTCTAGGAGTCAAAGTAAGGTGCAAGGGATGGTCTCTTAGTCTTAGGTATGGCCATAGTTATGGTATTTAGTCAAAAGACAAGGTATGGTGTGTCATGAAGAAGTATGGTGCATGTTTGACCAAAATGGATGATTTTCATTATATCTTTGCCATAATTTCGGCATAGATATGATATACATGATATATTTTTCCAACTTTTATGTATTGGGTATAAAAGTGGGTATTTGTTGAAGCGTAGAAAAGTTTTGGTGGTTCCGGGAGTGTCTAAACGCAATTTATCGCGAAACGTATACTCTTTACGTATCCGATAAAAATAAAATGAACAAAGTTAATAATTATTCTCAAAATAATTATATAACCCTTGATTGATGTAAACATTTAATTGTTTGATGCCCGTTTACATTGAACGCTAATTTTTAGCTTACGCGATTTAGCTTAATATTTATGATTTCAAGCAAACACGTACAATTCAAAAAGGTACATTGTGAATTTATTGATGTCGTCAATGACTTGAAAACACATGGTGTTATAAAATCCACAACAGGAGGTTGTCAATTTCTTAGAAGCAGATTGATTTCATGGCAATGCAAGAAGCAAACTGTAGTTGTCAACTCTACTACTGAAGCAGAATATGTGGTTGCTGCTAGTTCCTGTAGACAAGTACTTTGGATTCAAAATCAAATGCTGGATTAAGGATACAATTTCATGAATACCAATATTTTCATTGACAATGAAAGGACCATCTGCATAGTTAAGAATCCAGTGTTTCACTCAAAGACTAAGCACATTAAGATTAGACATCATTTTATTAGAGATTCTAATGAGAAGAAGCTTATTTAGATGATCAAGATTCACACAGATCAAAATGTTGCATATTTGCTCACAAAAGCATTTGATGTTGGCAGATTTCAATATCTGATTGCAAGTATAGGAATGCTTAACCTCTAAAGTATTGACTGAGGGGAGGTTAATTGTGTTAATATGCAGCGGATTACGCACAAATGATGCTTGAAATGGAATGGAACAGCAACTAATAATGAAAGTCAAGTTAGTGTTGTTGGCCTAACTTACTATTGGTAAGTATAATTAGTACTGCTGTTATACTTAATACTGTGAGCATTGAGAGAAAACAAGTGCAGAAGAAAGCAGTTCTAAAAGAGCAGTCACAGAGCTAGAATAAGAAAGACTTAAGAAGAAAAAGATGGATGATGATCAAGAAGAAGCTGAGATGAAAAAGTATATGGAGATTGTTGTTGACGAAGAAGAAATAGCAGTTGATGCTATACCATTATCCACTAAGCCCCCAATGATTGTTGACTGGAAAATTATCAAAGAAGGAAAGATGGGATACTTTCAAATCATAAGAGCTGATGGAAGTTCAAGGAGGTACTCAACAATGATTAAGATGCTTTATAACATTGATAGAGAAGACCTGGAAACACTCTGGAAGTTGGTTAAAGCTAAACATGGGAATACAAGGCTAGAGGAGGCATATGAAAGAGTGTTATAGGGTGATCTGAAAGTGATGTTTGAACCTAATGTAGAAAGTGAAATATGGAGAAATCTACAAGGATACAATGTGATAGTTTAGAAGCTATTTTCTTCAAGTGGAGTACATTATGTGAGATTTCAGAATCTACATATCTTTATGCTGGTAGAGAAAAAGTATCCACTTACACCTATAACAATTACAGCAATGCTCAACAAGAAGCTTTAAGCTGACCATTGGAATGAAATGTGCTATCAACTTCTTAAGCTCATGACTAAACTGGTCAAGAATCCTGGAAGTATTTGAATGCATCCTCCTGGTGACGGTGAAGACTTTTAATGAAGAAACTTGAGATTCAGAAGAAGAATATCAAGATTAGGGGAGAATTGTTGGGATTAAAACCTTCTTGATGCTGTTTGGAAGTAACTGCTGCTAAGTTAGTGCTGCTTGTATAAAGGTTAATGCTGTTGGTTACAACAGCTGAAAGATTACAACTGCTAGAAGAGTTTCTACTGTCAGAAGGATAAAGATAAGAGAAATGATTAAGATGAAGATTGTTTATCAAAATTACTTACGGGATAAGTATGAGATATTTTTGTAAAAGATATGTATATCTTATTAAGTTAGAAGATTTGCAATTATCTATTAGAATTATAGAAGATTTTTAGTTATCTTGTAAAGGACTCCTTGGTGTATAAAAGGAGATCCTAGGTTATGGCTATTGATACACATTCATACATTTTTGATATATAGCTTTAAGGTTGTAAACCCTAGTACTACCTAGAGTACTCGTATTATAGATAATAATAATATTAGAGCTTTTTAGTGATATCATTGTTTATACAGTTTACTGTTTCATTAATATTCTTCTAAGTATTAAAGAGTAGAATCCGCATACTCTTTAGTATTCACAAAGTTTCTACCATAGTTGTTTTGGTTCTATCCAAAGTAACTTAACCTTCACAAGCCAAGGAATCGATCTTAAGTTGGGATCAACATAAACATACTAGGAAAGTCAAAGAATCACTCAACGTGACATTCGATGAAACTCCTCCACCCTATGAGACATCACCTTTGGTGGATGATGACTTAGATGAAGAAGAAACAATTAAGGTTACCGAAAAGAAAAACATAGAAAATGACATTGATGATGAAACTTTAGAGATTGACGAAATAGTCAATATTAAGGAAGCTAGGAACCATCCATTGGAAAATGTCATAAGATACCTTAACCAAAGAATGTTGGGATTAAAAGTCTTCTTGATGCTGTTAAAATTACTGCTGCTTATGTTTATGTTAATGCTTCTCAACTGGAGTTAGTACTGCTCAGAGACTTCAAAGAAAATATGCTAAGTGTTTACTACTGCTAGTACACAGTTAGTACTGCTAGTGAATATTAGTACTGATAGTGAATATTAGTGCTGCTAATTAACTTTAAAGAAAATATGTTAAGTAGTTACTACTACTAGTACAAAGTTAAGACTGCTCAGCTGAAGTTAATGCTGCTAGTGAAAATATGCTTGAAGTTACTACTGCTAGTGAATATCAAGTTAATGCTGCTAGTTAGTACTGCTTATATGATATGTATTATTTGTTTATAAAAAAGATTTTAGATACTTAGGGAAGTATTATAAGCCGACTAGGACTCTTTGTGTATAAAAGGAGGTCCTAAGGCATAGAGTTTGATATACAATTAGACATATAATTCATAGCTTCAAGGTCTTTGTAACCCTAATACTTTGAGAGTATTCGTATTATTATCATTAATAATATTGGAGTTTGTTTGTTGAATTATATGTTCTTAGAATTACTGTTTCATTGATAATTCTTCTTAATATTTAAGATTAGATTCCGTATAATCTTTAATACATTCAATCAAAGTTTCTACTATAGTTGTGTTAGATTTATCTAATATAACTAAACCTTAAACAAGCTTAAGGAATTTGATCTATTAAAGTGGGATCAACAAGTGGTATCAGAGCTTGTTAAGAAGCTTTGAAAGAGAAGAACATGTTTTTATACACAAGATCTTTTTTAAAAGATATGATCAAGATTCTGCACACATGGTGGCTGCATCTAAAGTTCCCATGCTCAAACCTGGTGAGTATGAGTCTAGAGGATGAGGATTAAACAATATATCTAGATGATAGACTATGCACTGTGGGAAGTCATAGAGAATGGTGCAACCTTACCAAAAACAACAACTGTGGAAGGTTATGTGATAGTGATGCCTATTACAACTGCTAAAGAAAAGGCTTAGAGAAGATTAGAGGTGGAAAGCAATAAGACTCTTAAAGATGGGATTCCCACTAGACCAACATATCAAGTTAACTCATATAAAGGATGCTAAGTAAGTTGCTGGAACTATTGAAAAAGAGATTTGTGTGGGGATCCTCTACAAGAAAGACTCAAAAACTGGTTGTGTAACCGTTACTTCCTACACCGGTATAAATGCTGCAACTACTATAGATTTATCAATTGACACCTAGTACAAACCCTTTTTGGCAGTGCTATGTTTAAGAAGCATTAATATCCATCACTCATAGAATATGGTACCCTCAGCACTAATAGTTGTTTTCTTTAAGTGCCACAGTCCCTGCACTTTTATTGCCTAAAAAATAAGTTGTTGCATGTATGTTATCTAAATAAATTAAACGAAAGCATATATGAAACATGTTGAAATACCACTTGTGGTAGTACCGACACATTTCTTAGGATTGGAATCTTGACATAAAGAACCTGTCGGATTGAACTAGTCGTTTTCATACTCCACTACAATTTAACAGTTTCCTGACAGCCTTATAAAACACGGGTACATATATAAGAACATGTATGGTAGAATTCAAAAATCACAGGGGGTGTTTTTATTATTACTTACCCATATCTTTTGCATTTCCTCCGAAGCTCACATCATTCTGAGCACATCCAACAATCGTTTTACTTCCCTCACTCATCAGCACTGCTATTTAATTAGATGAATTGGTCCACCAATACACCAGCAATATCAAATGAGTAAATATGTAGGAATTAACGGGGGGATTCTTAGTTACGATGTATACGCTACTTGTATAGTGGTTAAACTGTTTGGTTGAAGACTGAAGGAAAAAAAAAAAAAAAAAAAAAAAAATAACCAAGTCATTATCTGCTAGTACAAATTTAGTACTGCTATTGTTAGTGGCAAATGTTAGTATAATTAATGTTGCTCTGAGTTAAGACAATTAGATAGAAGCCTATACTGTTATTGTTTTATTACTGCTTCTTAGGTATGCAAGAATTATATAGGAAAAGATTAGAATTGGATGGAAACATATTGTAATCCCATTAGGACCTCCTAGGTGTATAAAAGGAGGTCCTAAGTGAATTAGGACATGATGTACCTGCCTATGTATATGATCAGTCTGTGAGCGTTAATTAAGTATTAGAAAATGAAAATTGTTAACAACAAATAAAATGTTCTTACATCCTAGGTTGGTGTCAATGAGTTTGCTTAACTTCAACTGCCCCCTTGTGCAGCCAACTGATTTTTCAGTTTAGTCACCATTCCCTATATCTGTGACATCTTGCTGGACATACTCTTGATTAATAGTTCTTTCTAATCATGTTCACGTCTAGCATCATCAAGTTGACTTTCTAGTAATAAAATTCTTTCATCAGCTGCTTGTTTGCTTCGTGGAAGATCAAAATACCTCTTATTTGTCACTCCACTTCCCACTCCTCTTGCATAACCTCCCTTTTCCTTACCTAATACAAGTGTCATGGCATCAGTGCCTTGATCTACCTGCAAGGTTCCTTCTTTGATCTTGTCTTCAGTTTCTTTCTGCACACACAATATGGGAAATAGGTTATTATACGAAAATGAACATAATAAAAAAAATTACAGTCAAACTTACAAGTTTATCTCCCACTAATCTAATCTCATAATCTTGATATTTATCGTCTTTTGTTTCCCATCCTTACAACAAGGGTACAACGGGTGTGGTTCTTTCATCATGTTCCATTCTTTTTTTTTTTAATCTTATAAACATCAATACATACACATTTAAGTTAAACCGATATAAACGAATGATGCAAATGAAATGCCAAAATGTGCAAATGTGAAATCTTACCATTTTTTCTCTTTCACCTGTGCGTATCCCCTTCGCCCATTATATGTAAGAAAAAACACACTTGGAACGCGCCATTTTAGCTTAGCATGATTTCACCTTGCAACCAAAATCATTAAGGCGTTTTAGATGTGTAAAGCGCTAGTATAAAACTAATATAAAATGGAAACAAAAAGGTTATGAAAGATATATAACTTAAATAAAAATTACTAATAAAAACCTAGTATTCCTCAATTTATGTGGCCGTGTAGTTTTATCCAAAATTTAACCCAATTCTATGGCTTTTAAAATTGCAAAATACTTCACCGTGGACTTCATTTATCTTTGAAGTGTATCTGGTTGGCAATATGTATTTTTGTCTCATTTCCTTCTGAAAATTCCTTAGAAATTGAACCAAGACAATTCATTACCCACTTACTGACCGTCAAGTCAACATCAAAGGTATCGTTGCAAAGATTAACACAATGTTGTATAATTAATTAGTTGGCACATAAAAGAAATGCAGAGATAAACTTATGTAGTACGTGGGTTAAAAAATAGTATATGTTGTACCGAGATTACATCCCATAGTTTTATTTTTGCCCCCTTTTTTTCTGGAAAAACCAAACACCCCCCCCCCTTCTTCCAGGATAGAATCTGCAAACCTATATCCACCGAACCCATGTCCTCCTAAACAACTCCAAAACATGCCCTGTGTTTTCCTGATATCCTATTAATGTGCATCAAGGTTACACTGAGCTTTAACTCCACCGGTTTTCCATATTCCCTGCTAAACTTGCATAACCTAGATTAAGCCCCTCTAAGAATAACCATTTTGAATGGTTGTTATCATCATCCTCATGTGCATACCTCAATATAACTCCTCTGATTGATATCCAAATCAGTCAAATTCATTTCCATTTTCATTATCATAATTAACCAAATGGCCTGATTATCAATGCATCAGTTTCCCAAGATTCTTCACCGCAATGTTTAAAAGAAAATAACTAAAACTGGTAATTAATGGTGTAAAAAGAGATGTATTGTTCAGTTTTGGTTGCAGCCTTTTTTTGGAGAGATGAAAAGAGTTTTTGGCCGAAATTAGAAAATAAACGTCCTATATTCATATGTGATTTTAATATTTTTGGCTGCAATTTGGCTCTAAATTTTAAATTTTTAAAAAGTTAAAAATTTTGAATTATTAATAATTTGACATTGATTATTTAAATTTGGTGCTCAATTAAAGATGTACACTTTTTATATCATTAAAAAGAAAATGTGGATGACTATTATGTTTATTAACATTTAAATTTTATTTTTAAAAAAAAAATTTGAGGGGATGGGGGGGGGGAGGAACAATTAACATATTCAATAGTGGTAATCTTATATGTTATACTCATTCATATAGTCATAATGCCAATTGATTCTACCAAAATATCTATCTAATACAAAATTTAAAAAATTTAAATTTAAATTTAAAACTTAGAAAATTTAGAAATACGTTACCAACATACCGAACCGAACCGCCCCGTAAACACCCCTAATATGACCCATATAATGTCAAATACCCATTAATGAATGTGACTAGTGATATCCTAATGCACATGACCCATGACCCATATGAATTAGCCATAATCATCGGTCATGCATGGGTTCCATTACAATATAAGCCACTTCAACCCAATGCACATGACCCATATGTTAATTACCCATTGTTACCAGTCATAGATGTGTCGTAACATGACACTCTAAGCAACTACAACCCAATGTATATGACCCATATGATGTCAAATACCCATTAATGAATGTGAACAGTTATATCTTAATGCACATGACCAATGACCCATATGAATTAGCCATAATAACCGGTCATGTATGGGTTCCATTACAATATAAGCCACTACAACCCAATGCACATGACGCTTAAACTTCTATATTAAAACAAAAATGCATTACATTAACGAATAGGTTGCTCTGGCAAGATGGTAACCTGCTTGACTTCTATAAGGGAGGTTGCGGGTTCGATTCTTGCTGGGGTGTAAAATCCTTTTTTTATTTTCCTTGTTATAGTAATATTTAGTCACACAAAGCATGTTTTTTTGGGTGTTTAGTCACATACAATTAAGCATAAAGTGGCCAAAAGTGTTAATAAGTGTGACCATATGGTGTTTAATTGAAGAAATGTGTATTTTGTGTGACTATTGATCATCCAATGGTCACATGAATTTTATGTTAGTGTGGCCTTTTGTAATATTTAGTCACACAAAGCATGTTTGTTTTGGGTATTTAGTCACATATAATTAAGCATAAAGTAGCCAAAAGTGTTAATAAGTGTGACCATATGGTGTTTAAATTGAAGAAATGTGTATTTTGTGTGACTATTGATCATCCAATGGCCACATGAATTTGATGTTTGTGTGACCTTTTGTAATATTTAGCCACACAAAGCATGTTTGTTTTGGGTATTTAGTCACATACAACTAAGCATAAAGTGACCAAAAGTGTTAATAAGTGTGACCATATGCTGTTTAAAGTGAAGAAATGTGTATTTTGTGTGACTAATGTTTATCCAATGGCCACATGAATTTTATGTTTGTGTGGCCATTTGTAATATTTAGTCACACAAAGCATGTTTTTTTTTGTTGTTTAGTCACATACAATTAAGCATAAAGTGGCCAAAAGTGTTAATAAGTGTGACCATATGGTGTTTAATTGAAGAAATATGTATTTTGCGTGACTATTGATCATCTAATGGTCATATGAATTTTATGTTAGTGTGGCTTTTTGTATTATTTAGTCATACAAAGCATGTTTGTTTTTGGTATTTAGTCACATATAATTAAGCATAAAGTTGCCAAAAGTGTTAATAAGTGTGACCATATGGTGTTTAAATTGAAGAAATGTGTATTTTGTGTGACTATTGATCATCTAATGGCCACATGAATTTGATGTTTGTGTGACCTTTTGTAATATTTAGCCACACAAAGCATGTTTGTTTTGGGTATTTAGTCACATACAACTAAGCATAAAGTGACCAAAAGTGTTAATAAGTGTGACCATATGGTGTTTAAATTGAAGAAATGTGTATTTTGTGTGACTATTGATCATCAAATGGCCACATGAATATTATGATTGTGTGACAAAATGTTTAGTGTGACCATATATGCCATTTGGTGACAGTGTTAGAAGTAAATGTGACTAAACTCATTAGCTTTTGGCAAGCTAACACAAACAAAACTTTAGACACACATGTTAAGTTACGTGACCATATGTAACGGAATTTGGCTACACTAAAAAATGTGTGACAAAACATTTAGTGTGACCATATGTGGCATATAGTCACATTGTTCAAGTGTGTGACAAATATTTGTCACTATTTATATGTATATCGTGACCAATGCTTCAAGCTTACTTGTATTAGTCACACGTTCGAAATTCATATGTGGCCAAACAATATTACCAGTTACTTTTAGCCACATGATGTTCGAATGTGTGGCAATACAGTTCTAATGGTCACACGATAAAAATGTTCATGTGTGACTAATTAGTAAATGGTGTCTTTTTTGGTACCTTTGGTCACATAAATATGTGAATGTATGGTCGTTCCATTTTGCCCATGTGTGACCAAATCCACTTTTTGTTGATTGGTTTCATTGATGTATCTTTACAACTATCAAACCTGACATCATGTTTGTAGTGTGTGCCTGTGCTAGATACCAAGTCCAATCTAAAGGGGTTCGCGATCTTCATCTGGAAAAGGATTTTTAATATACTTAAAAGGTTCACCAAAATTAGGCCTTGGTAACCAAAGATTCTCCTTTTGATTTTACTACACTAATCGTGATATATGCTGGAGCAAGCTTGGATAGGAATTCTATAATAGGAGGTTGTCAATTCCTTGGATGTAGATTAATATCATGGCAGTGCAAGAAACAGACAGTGGTTACAAATTCCATAATAGAAGCTGAGTATGTGGCTGCTTTAAGTTGCTGTGGACAAGTGCTTTGGATTCAAAATCAACTACTTGATTATGGGTATAATTTTATGCATACCAAGATCTTTATTAACAATAACAGTACTATTTGCATAATTAAAATTCCTGTTTTTCATTCAAAAACAAAACATATAGCGATCAGACATCATTTTATTAGAGATTGCAATGAAAAGAAATTGATTCAAATGGTCAAAATCCATACTGACAAGAATGTTGCAGATTTGCTTACAAAAGCTTTTGATGTAAGTAGATTTCATTATTTGATTGCTAGTATTGGAATGCTAAATCTTTAAAGGCTTTTATCTCTTTATGTTTTTGTAGAGTTTTGTATGAATTAGTACTGTTATTCATGTCATTAAAAGTTTCTGCTGTTAAGTATAATTACTACTGCTGGTTATACTTAATACTGCTGAGTTTCTACTGTTAGCTATACTTAATACTGTTAGGTATAATTAATACTGTGTTAATTGTGAAAATTGCTATGGCTTGTGTTTTCTTGGTTTCTAGACTAACATTTTGCAGGAAAAGCAAAGAAAAATGTTAAATTAATGATGGAAAAGCTGTTTAGAGTGGAATTAGAGTTAATGCTGGTGACTCAAAGTTAATGCTGCTAGGCATCACTTACTACTGCTAGGTTACTACTATTGGGTAAAAGTTAATGCTGTTGAGGGTATTTTCTATAAATACTTTGATTAAGGGTTTCAATCGATCCTTTAATCAATTTCACTCTTTCAAATACTCTCTAACTACAAACCCTAACTTAATTTTATCATCCATTATCAAAATCCAACATAAATGACGACTCTAAAGTTTGCTGATACTTATAATATGGTCGCATTTTTGTCTAAACCCACAGAGAGTGATGGGTTTTAACAAATAGTAGATTTTTTGAATCACCCTATAAGGTATGCACTAACGATTAATCCTACTATATATATCTCTTGCATTAAACAGTTCCGGTCTACTACCATGGTCAAAACTATCAATGGGGAAGCACAATTACATGCCCTAGTAGATGGCAAGAAGATAATCATCACTAAATCATCTGTTAGAAGAGATCTTCAACTAGCAGATGAGGAAGGTGTTGATTGTTTACCAAATTCTACCATTTTTGAACAACTTACATTGATGGGGTATGAGAAAATTTCACAAAAATAACCTTTTATAAACCATTATTTTCCCTATAATGCAAATTTCCAATTCATACTATTTTATAGTGTCTAAGTCCAAAGACTACTGCATGGAATGAGTTTAGTAGTACTATAGCATCTACCATTATCTGCTAAGCTACAAATCAGAAATTCAACTTTTCAAAATTCATTTTTGATAGTATGATTAGAAACTTGGATAATTTGTCTAGCAAATTTTTGATGTATCCAAGGTTTGTACAAATATTTTTGGATCAACAACTTGATGGGCTGCCAACTCATAAGAGAATTTATATTGCACCCTCTCATACTAAAAAGATTTTTAGAAATATGAGAAGGGTAGGCAAAGGTTTTTCTGGTAGAGTAACACCTTTATTTCAAACAATGGTGGTACAAAACCAATCACAACTGGGTGAAGGTTCGGCAATTCTAACTGATCCCCATCACACGCCCACCTTTATTCAACCATCTACTCAACCTCAAAAGATACAACAACCTAGGAAGACTAAGAGAAAGGACACTCAAGTACCTCAGCTTAGTGATCCTATTAAAAATGTTACAGATGAGGCTGTCTATAAGGAGTTGGGTGACAGTTTGGTGAGGGCTGCCACTACTGCTTCTAGCTTAGAAGCAAAGCATGACAATGGTAACATCAATAAGACCCAATCCAAGGCAATAACTAATGAATCTAGTTCCCTAGAAACTACTTCAGGTGGTGGTCCTTGGTGCCAAGAAACCATAGGGGATACTATTGCTCAAACTAGGTTTGAGAATGAATCTAAACATTCCAATGATTCACTGCTCGCAAGAGGTAACACACTTTGAAGTGATGAGGATAGACTTAAACTTGATGAATTGATGGCACTATGCACCACTTTACAAAACAGTGTTCTTGATTTAGAGAAGACAAAGACCACTCAACATAATGAGATTGCTAGTTTGAAAAGGAGGGTCAAGAAGCTTGAAAAGAAAAATAGGTCAAGAACTTATAAGTTGAAGAGATTATACAAAGTTGGTTTGACAACCTAGTGTGGAATCCTCTAATGATAAAGAGATTTTAGGTGAGATATCATCTAAACATGGAGGATTAACGCTATTTAGATGCAGATGAAAAATTAGCCTGGAAGTTTCAAGATGATGCAGATAAAGAGATGTTTGATGTGGATGCTTTAAATGGTGAGGAGGTGTTTGTTGCAGGGCAAAATGAAAATGTTGTTGAAGAAGTAGTTTATGCTTGCTGAAAAAAAAGTTAGTACTGCTTGCAACAACTTTACAATAACTACTAAAAGATAATTACTTTGGCTCTAAGCACTTGAGAGCATAAAAACATCAGAAAACCCAAGGTGAAAGGGATTGTTTTTCAAGAGCCAGGTAAATCTATAACAACAACAACAACAATTTCTTCACAACAATCATAGGACAAGGGTAAAGGAATAATGATAAAAGAACCTGTGAAGCCTATGAAGAAGAAAGATCAAATCAGTTTTGATAAAGAAGTTCCTTTAAAGTTACAAGCTGAATTTGTTGAAGAAAAAAGGCTTGCAAGAGAGAAAGCTGAAAAAGAAAAAGAAGCCAATAATGCCTTGATTGAAACATGCGATGATATACAGGAAAAGATTGATGTTGATTATCAATTGGCTGAAAGATTGCAAGCACAAGAACAAGAAGAGTTGTCTATTAAAGAAACTACTTCAGGTGGTGGTCCCTGGTGCCAAGAAACCATAGGGGATACTATTGCTCAAACTAGGTTTGAGAATGTATCTAAACATTCCAATGATTCACTGCTCGCAAGAGGTAACATACTTCAAAGTAATGGGGATAGACTTAAACTTGATGAATTAATGGCACTATGCACCACTTTACAAAACCGGGTTCTTGATTTGGAGAAGACAAAGACCACTCAACATAATGAGATTGCTAGTTTGAAAAGGAGGGTCAAAAAGCTTGAAAAGAAAATTAGGTCAAGAACTCATAAGCTGAAGAGATTATATAAGAGTTGGTTTTGACTGGTAGGGATAGAATCCCTCTGATAATGAAGAAACAAATTAGGTAAGGATGCATCCAAAATAGTGGGAGGATTGATGCTAATTGAAACAGATGAGAAAATTACACTGGTTAGTGTTCAATAATGTAGATAAAAGAATATGTTTTGATGTGAATGTTTTAGATGGTAAGGAGGTGTTTGTTGTAGAACAAGAAGTTGCTATTAATAAGGAAAATGATGAAGTTAATGTTGTTGAAGAAGTAGTTGAAGTTATTAACACTACTAAGTTAATTACTGATGCTGCTTAAGTTAGTGCTGTTGGTAATGTAGTTAGTACTGCTGGTGATGCACCAACTGTTAGTGCTGCTACAACAACTACTGCTACAATTACAACTGATGATGATATTACTTTAGCTCAAGCACTTATGGAAATAAAAAGTACAAAACCCAAGGAGAAAGGGGTTGTTATACAAGAGCTGGGTGAATCTACAACAATAATATCTTCACAACTATCTTCACAACAATCACAGGACAAAGGTAAAGGAATATTGATAGAACCTGTGAAGCCTATGAAGAAGAAAGATCTAATCAGGCTTGATGAAGAAGCTGCTTTAAAATTACAAGCTGAATTTGATGAAGAAGAAAGACTTGCAAGAGAGAAAGCTAAAAAAGAAAAAGAAGCCAATATTGCCTTGATTGAAACATGGGATGATATACAGGCAAAGATTGATGCTGAT
Organism: Tanacetum coccineum; assembly: GCA_026074375.1. Lineage (NCBI taxonomy): Eukaryota > Viridiplantae > Streptophyta > Magnoliopsida > Asterales > Asteraceae > Tanacetum > Tanacetum coccineum. The sequence continues at coordinate 89,945 of BQNB010000450.1, read as the reverse complement.
CATCAATTGGCTGAAAGATTGCAAGCACAAGAACAAGAAGAGTTGTCTATTGAAGAAAAGGCTACATTATTTCAACAACTCTTAGAGAAAAGAAGAAAGCATTTTGCAGCTAAAAGAGCAAAAGAGAAAAGAAACAAACCACCAATAAAAGCTCAACAGAGAAAGATAATGTGTACTTACCTAAAGAACATGAAAGGATACAAGCTCAAAGATTTGAAGTTGAAAGAGTTTGATTCTATCCAAGAGATGTTTGACAGAGCATTCAAAAGGGTAAATACATTTGAAGACTTTAGAACAGAGTTGGTGAAAGGCAAAGAAAAGAGAGCAGGAACAGAGCTGATACAAGAGAATGCAAAGAAGCAAAAGGTGGAAGATGACAAAGAAATAGCAGAGCTTAAACATTATTTAGAAATCATTCCAGATGAAGAAGAGGTAAAAATTGATGCTATACCTTTAGTTGTTAAGTCACCAAGTATTGTTGGCTTGAAGATTTATAAAGAAGGAAGAAAAAGCTATTATCAAATAATGAGAGCTAATGGAAAGTCTCAAACATACATGATCTTTAGTCAAATGCTTAAAAGTTTTGACAGGCAAGATTTAGAAGATTTTTACAAATTGGTAAAAGCTAAATATGAGTCAACAAGACCAGTAGAAGACTTGGATTTGTTGTTATGGGGTGATTTGAAAACAATGTTTGAACCACATGTAGAAGATAATGTATGGAGGAATCAACAAGAATACAAAGTGTTGGATTGGAAGCTGTATGACTTCTGTGGTGTACATTCCTTGAGGATGCAACATATGCAAATTTATATGTTGGTAGAGAAGAAGTATCCCCTTGCACCACTTACACTTTCAATGATGTTGGAAAAGAAGCTTATAATTGATTTTGAAAGTGAAATGGCTTATCAGCTTCTTAAATTCATCATAAAACAACTTAAAAGGTAAAGAAGTGTTTGGAAGCATCCTCCTAGTGTTGATGAAGCTTTAAATGAAGAAACTTGATGATTTTGAAGAAGAATATCAAGTTTAGGGGAGGATTGTTGGAATTAAAAGTCTTCTTGATGCAGTTAAAATTACTGATGCTCGTGTTTGTGTTAATACTGCTCAGTTGGAGTTAGTACTGCTCGGAGACTTTAAAGAAAATATGCTAAATGTTTACTACTACTAGTACACAGTTAGTACTGCTAGTGAATATGAGTACTGATAGTGAATATTAGTGCTGCTAATGAACTTCAAAGAAAATATGTTAAGTAGTTACTACTGCTAGTACAAAGTTAAGACTACTCAGCTGAAGTTAATGCTAATAGTGAAAATATGCTTAAAGTTACTACTGCTAGTGAATATCAAGTTAATGCTGCTAGTTAAAACTGCTTATATGATATGTATTAGTTGTTTATAGAAAATATTTTAGATACTTAGGGAAGTATTGTAAGCCGACTAGGACTCTTTGTGTATAAAAGGAGGTCCTAGGGCATAGAGTTTGATATACAATTAGACATATAATTCATAGCTTTAAGATCTTTATAACCCTAATACTTTGAGAGTATTCGTATTATTATCATTAATAATATTGGAGATTTTTTATTAAATTATATGTTCATAGAATTATTGTTTTATTGATAATTATTCTTAATATAAAAGATTAGATTCCGCATAATCTTAATCTTTAATACATTCAAACAAAGTTTCTACTATAGTTGTGTTAGATTTATCTAATATAACTAAACCTTAAACAAGCTTAAGGAATTCGATCTATTGAAGTAGGATCAACAAAGAACCCTTAGATCACAATCCTAAAACCAAAGTAACTTCTTATGTTTTATATCAACTATAGAACCTAAGAATGTGAATGAAGCCTTAGGAGATGAAAGTTGGATATTCGCTATGCAAGAAGAATTAAATCAATTTGTTGCTAACGACGTTTGGGACTTAGTTCCACAACCTAGGAATATGACAATCATAGGAACTAAGTGGGTGTTTAGAAATAAGTTAGACGAGAACGGTATTGTTTCTCGAAATAAGGCTAGGTTAGTTGCTCAAGGCTATTATCAACAAGAGGGCATCGATTATGATGGAACTTATGCCCTAGTTGATAGACTTGAGTCAATTAGGATACTATTAGCTTATTCTTGTGCTTTAGATATTAAGCTATTCTAAATGGATGTAAAAAGTGCATTCCTGAATGGTTTTATCAATGAGGAGGTATACATGGCACAACCTCTAGGATTCATTGACTTTGAAAAACCAGATTATGTTTATAAACTAAAGAAAGCTTTATATGGTCTTAAACAAGCACCCAAAGCTTGGCATGATAGATTAAAAGCTTTTCTCATTAAACATGAATATAAAATGGAAATAGTAGATATAACAACCCACAATTTTTCTCAGTGTAATTATCCATCTATTATATTTAATAGAACCATTTTCATAGGAATATTTTTTTTGTTTTATACCATCCATGATTTAACGTAACTTACATTACGCAACCTACCAATGCCAATTCCATCAACGTTTATATCAAGTAAACGTTATAATATGTCAAGAATTATGTTCTAAACTCCATTTTTACCATACGTTATCTATTTAACGTACCTTTCATAACATTTAATATAAAACGGACTTTATACATTAACGTTTATATAAAACCCCCAATTACATGTAATGTTTACATACAATACAAGTGTACAAGTTATCAATGCATAAAATTAGAACTATGTATCCCTCCAAAACCCTAGTACAACTCCTTTAAGCTCATAGAACAACCCGATTAAGCACAATATTCAAATAAGCCATTTTCCCTCTAAATACTTATGAAATTTCGTACCACCTTTCTAGCATAGATTACAAGTCTTTTTAGCATCACATTTAAACTAGTTTTTCCCTCAATTTCACTCCACACACTCGACTTAAACCCTAACCCTAACCTGAAACCCTAAATAACCCGATACCCCTTAACTAGTGTCTAACCAAGCCAAAACCTAGCAAGCAACCACCCTTTCACCACCATGATGCACTACCTTGTCTAGCACCTTATCACTACCTTGCCTAGCTCCTTGACCTACTCGTCACACCCTTGTACCCCAAGTAAAACTTCTTGTCACCTCCTTGTAAAACCGAACCCTCACACCCTTCTAACACCTCTTTAAGCTAGCCCTAGCTTATACTAGTCACTCCTAGTACTCCTTGGTCAGTACTATACTACAAACTTAGCCACTACTTCACCCAAACTTGGCCTCTAAGTTTTCGGATCCTATATATAAACTGAAACATGCATGCTCTAAAAAACTCACCACAAAACTTAACACATACTCAAATCATGTACTAGCCAAGCCTTAGAAGAGAAGAAGGAAAGAACTAAGCTATTTAGGAAGCCAAGGAACAAGAAAGAAAGGTACTTGATTCATCTCCAAGCCATTTCGACATGTATTAACCATTTCGACCCATTCAAGTACTAGTAAGTCCTATCACTTGTTCTATAAGCTCTTGTTGTGTTTTAGATCTTATATAAACTTTGTTTTAACAATCTGATCAAACAAAACCATGTTGGAAATCCTTAAACCAAATGAAACCCTAATCGAGCCCTAAATGACCCATTTTGGAAACCCTAAGTCCATGCAAACCCTAATAAGCTAGCTTAAGCTTATTCCTATCCTAATAAGCTCATTTCATAAGCTTTAAGCTTATAAAACCAACTTATTTCAGCTTATTGTGATAAGCTTGATGCTGCAAAATGATTTAGAGATTAAAAATACAAAGTATATGGAATTTGGACTAGAAACGTAAATCATTTTATGCATGAGGGGTTATATTGTAAATTTTGAAACTATTAATCTTTCGGGCCAAAAATATAATTATCCAAAACTTAAATCCATAAGGATCTGTTTTGCCAACTTTCTAAAATAAGGGTTAAATGTTTTAAAATTATTTATAAAGGGTTTAAATTGTAAATTATATATACCAAGGGTATATATTGTCATTTACAAATTGTTAAGGGTATAAATGTAATATTTTTACATTTAATAATAAAAATACATTTAAACATTATAAAACTCGATTTTAATAAAAACCCAACACATTTATCGTTTCATTCATCGATCGAAACATATAAAAATAATTATTTTATATATTTAACATAATTTATCATCCACTAGCTTTTGAAGAAACTTAAAATTCTTATCATTTAAACTATAACGTATCACGTTACTAGGGAATTTCATGTGAGGAGCTTTCATTTGGGTAGACGTTTTGACGAGTTACTGGATTTATGATTTTAAGTGTCCTAGCTCCTCAAACGTTTACTACATGACCTCTGGATTATGATAGCCCGAACAGTGATACGATATGTGTTAACAAATTAATAAACCAAATTACTATTTACGTTAAACTTTATGAAATAAAGTTTTGAAATATAAACAATCGAACTAAGACTTGACATATTACCCCAGGTTGCGTGACAAAGCCGTTTACTTCCATTTGATTTACTTTTGTCATCAATCAGATTTCCCTATTAAGGTGAGTTCATAGTCCCACCTTTATATGTTTTTCCAAACCCCGTGGGGGGATACATGTTATAAACCATGAATACAAGTATTTTCCAACTGTGTGATATCTTGATATATTATTGCCTAAGTTTACCTCCATTGCCAATATCATCCAATCATGAACCATTAATCACTTGTGAGTGAACGCGAATATTGTAGATAGATCTATCAGGATTGACGAATCCCATTTGTGTTTACCTGTACATGAGGTAATCAAAAGCACTATATTTAAGAGTAATGGGTAACTTTGGCAAGTTTCCTTTCCAAGAGGACAGTTGTTCCTCAATAATGACACTAAGGTGATTTCCATGTTAACGTTTGAGTTCATGTGCTCATGGCAATAATACTGTTTTCCATGATAATTGTAATTGTACAATTATTATCACTTATGATGACTTGTATTCAACCATTTCATTACAAACCTTTGAATTTCACTAAACCTTTGTGTTGACCTTTTTAGCATGTTTATCTCAGGTAACTAAGCGGTTTAAGGCACGGAGTGGCATGGACTTGAAGACGTCCAAACTTGTTATCATTTAAACTTTATGTTTTCAGTGTATTTTGGGATCTCCTTTTGTAAAACTCTGATATGATATTGAATGATAACTAAATTTTCCAAAACGTCTCTCTTGAGTCATTTTCTTTGATTATGACTGTTGATTCATGTAGTAATACCCTAATTTAGCTTCCGCTGCTATATGAATTATCGGGGTGTTATAGATTGGTATCAGAGCCATGCTTATAGAGAACAAGGTTAAAACCTAAACTATAACTATTTTCCATCTAAGAAAGTCCTCCATGCCACTACATTTCTTGAATAGTATGTAAAGATACATAACTATTATATAAATAACTTATGTTATTTTAAACTGGATTGTTATAGAATTATGTCTTCATCCACCCATCCTATTATTATCCTATCTGATTCCAATATTGAGGATGCTTTTTCCTCTACAAACAGTCCTGACTATACCCCGGTTTCATCGGACTATTTCCCAGCCTCACCGGGAAACACCTTTTCTGACCCTTTAGAGGATCTATCTAAGGATCTTTTAGCATCGCTAACCATCTCACCTTTCCACGATGATCCGTATATGAAGGTCATGCAAGCATATAATGCTACTAGTAATGAATCACCTATTCTACTACCACAAGCTCCTATTGCTCCACCAACTGTTTTACCTCCATCTCCAGTGTTACCACCATCACCACTATTTGATCCCCGAGATTTCTTTCTTCTCGAGGAGATATTGCCACCTCAAAAACGAGCCCATTTTCTATCATCCTCCTCTACTGATTCTTCTAACCTACCTCAAGTATTTAAGATTGGAGAGAGTTCTCATATGTAACATTATGTATTTAAGGTCACTATTTATTCCGAACTTTACCTCTATTTTCATTTTTATGCAAAGTTATTAATTTTACATTTACCCGATTTAGTAAGAATTTCTCGTTCTTAGCTTTGCGTGAGCCGTATTTAGAAATCTATTCCGTCTTCTTACCTTAAGTGGTTTAATAATCTCATAATATTCCCCGATGATTATAATTTACACTATTTTCATTTTCCATTGTGTTTCGCGTTTACAAAAATTCCTTGCTTAAAACTCGCGTTTTACCTTAAACCTTAATTTTTATTTAATATAACCTACACTATATTTTAATTAAATCTTATAAACTAAAAATGAAAAAAAAAATTATATTTTCACACATCTAAGGCCCTAGGCCGGTTGTCCACATACACACACAAACCTTTTACAACTTTCTATAAACTTAATCATTTCCTCATTTTTCCATACATGCATGTCTCCTCATTTCACCTAGTTCAAAAAAATTCAAAATCCTCTCTTCTTTGGCCCCTTGCTGCCGAAATTACCCTCACCACCACCATCATCATACAAATTTGTTCACCTCATTTTTATCCTCTTATCATCATCCATAAGTTGCTTGCAAAGTTTGGTGGTTTTTCTTGAAGTTTTGAAGAAGTTATTAAGGTTATCTCTTAATCTTTAATTTTTCTTTTCATTTTAATCCATGAAAATGGAAGTTTGATTCTGGAAATACATATTTATATGATGATGAGTTGTGTTAAGAGCTTGGGATGGCATTGCATGTGATTGGTTAGAGTTAGGATTGATGTTTGGATAGGTTTTAGAGTGAAAAATAGGGACTGTTTTGGAACAGTAGCAAAAACGGGTTATAGCAAAAATATTTTGGCTTGGAGCCTATGATTAAATTACATGACTGGAAAGATACATGTCTTATCATCATAGGATAGTTGGATTCTCAACCAACTCCTTGGGATGAGGGAGTTATGGTCAAAACAATAAAATAGGTCAAATCTGGACATATGATTAGAAAATGAGTTAAACTCCAAATTTTTTACCATAAAATGTTAGGCTTTAAAGATTGGGTCAGTGGTAGACATCTTAAGGAAGCCATAGCCTTTGACCTCACCTTCATTGCTATCATGGTTAGGGATTTATGGTCATTTTAGTAAAGGGTAAATTTTTTGGAAACTTTCTGTTTTGGATAACCAGGGGTAAAATGGTCTTTTCACATAGTTACGAAACGTTTTAGATTATGAGGCTGGCATTTTTGGAAACTAGACTCAAATATATTTCTAGTAGTGAAAGCCTCAAATATAGAACATTTTTGAGCTAGGTGATATGAGTCCATGAAGTCGAGTTAAAATCAGAAACTAAGTTTTTGCTTCTAGTCAAAAATGTAAAAACGTATCGTACACCGTGATAAAATAAAAACTAAAAGCCGGAACTTAGTAGATGTTCATTTGCCTATAAGACCAGGTCACAAGTCATTTTAGGGTTAAAAAGGACTTGGGGAAGTTCTAGGGGAATGCCATGCTTATCTCGGAAACACATCTCATGATCACATGTTTAATTTTTACGTATTGTTACTTTCTACGTACTAAGTCGCGTCACTCCTATAGGTTGTCGGTGATTGTTGGTGATCTCTCTCGCTCTATATACTCAGCTTCTCAATCCTCATCGCTTATTTGACTTACAGTGAGTTCATAGCCTCGCTTTTCAAGTATTTTTCTTAAACCCCGCGAGGGAGATGCATGCTAGTTTTTATAAAACGAACACAAGTAGTTTTCTTCTTGTATGCTTGGACCCGTATGTGAATATATGTTGTTGCTTGAGTAGCTTTCGTCATAAGACCCCAATCGTGAGCCGTCAACTACCTATGATGGGTAGCCGCTCATACAATTAATAGCGCTATGGGCTTGACAACCCGGTTCGGTTTTTGGGAAGTTTGAATCCGAAAAGTGAGCACTCCCAATGTACGGACATATTGTATGGAGATTTAAGTAGGTATCTGACGAAATACCTAGCCTGGGGGCATTCTTGTATTAATATTATTTGATTATGGAATTAGTCAATGGGATCGGTGTCGCGAGCTCAATGCAACTGTTGGTTATTAGCTTGTCTGATCAACAAGTCTATATGATGCTTATGAATATTATAATGCTTGTGTTCAACCCTCTTTCTACTGTTTATTACTTATAAAACCTATGAATTCACTCAACCTCGTGTTGACTTTTTAGCATGTTTCATCTCAGGTAATTGAAGTCTGGAGACTTGGAGGCAATAAAGAGGAGGATTCACGCTAACATTTTGTGCATTACTTTAAAAATCCATTCCTTAACAAAAAACTTAATTTAGTTTGTTAAAATCAAACTTGTTTTATGTATGGTAACGATCTCTTAGGACTACGCCTTTAAACTCTGAAAGAAAATAATGGAATGGTTGTTTGTTTTAAAACGTCTCTTTGAGTCGTTCTTTATTTCTTACGACTAATGTACTTTTATTTAACACCCAAATTGTTGGTTCCGCTGCGTGTAAATTTGGGGGTGTTAAAAGGCTAGACCTCTTTAATACTGCTTTTGGAACCATGTTCCTTTTAGGATTAGGGTGAGTCATTCTAGAAGAATTCTGGTGATTCACCCTTTGAGTATAGTTCCACACTGGTTTTACCATCTTTTTATCATTAAACTGTCTCTGATGGTTATCACAATTATACTGCAGATGATCAAAACTTCCACACACATAGCAAGCTTTATTAATCATCTCAAAATTACTTCCTAATATTTGAGACATCATATTATTCTAGTTTCTTTGATTGCCTCTGGGAGTATGGGTGTTTTTCCTATTTTGATCATCTTGTTTAACAGTTGTTTTCCTAGGAGATTTTACTTGCTCTTTAAATTTAACAAACTCTATTTTAGCAAAACTAGGTTTAACAGTTTTCTTCTCTTTCTTAGCCTAAGGCACATCTTCTTCCTCACTATCAGACACCAAATCCTCAATAATTGAAGCACCATTATTATTCCTAACTGCTTTAGACATTGCTTCACTATCCTTAGCTTCACTAGTCTTAACTACAGGCTTCTTAACTGTAGGCTCACTAACTATAGGTTCATTCACAAACTCTTCTAGACCAGAGAATGAAAAATCATGTTTTGAAGGCATAAAGTTTCCTATATAGGGAGGTGGAACAACATTATACCCTAAACCTATTTTGCACATATCACCTATCTAACAATCTAGTAGTTTTTTTAAGTTTTTAGATGAATTCTTAAAATTTTCTACTGCTAGCTGAATTTCAACTATTTGTTTTTGAGCCAATTCCAACTTTCTCCTAAGCTCTGTAATGGCTACTTCTATTAAGTAAATCTCACATTTTAAGACCTTGATATCTTCCTCATAAATAGACTTATTTTTCTTATAAACTAGAAGTCTTGCTTTTACAGACTCTAAACTTGTTTTATAAGCAATATCATTTAACTTAGATGTCCTTAAGTCTTTTAACAGTTGTTCATTTTGTTCTTTAAGAATTTTAACATTTTCTAAACAAGATGATGAATAGTTTGAATCAGCAGATACCTCAGAGTTAGAACTTGTAGAAGAGTAAGCCATGAGTGCAAAGTTAGTTAGACTTTTTTCTGCTTGATCACTCCAATCATAATCACCAAGACCATCACATGAGCTCAAAGCATTGGAAGTAGTTGTCTCCACTGGCACACTTCTGCTTGTGCTTTCCCTGTTCCTTTTTTCTTGGTTCCTTGGAGCCCTACACTCCCTTGCAAAGTGTCTTCTTTTATGGCAGTTGTAACACTCCACTTTAGACTTATCAAACCTAATGGTTTCAGTACCATTTATAGAAAACTTCCTTCCAGTGTTCTTTAAGAATCTCCTTGCCCTTATTGTTAGCATAACCATCAGCCACCTTAAATCCATCTCTTTTAAATCATCAGGATTAATTTATTGCAAGTCCTCATTGTCAAGTTGTGGACTGTTTGGTTATCTTGCAAAGAAAGCATAAATGACAACATCACTCAAGTTGTCAATTGTTGTTGAGTTAACATTAGTAGCTTAAGTGCTAGCAGTTGTAGCACCATGAGCAGTAGTAACTGCTCCATGTGTACTACTGGTGCTTTTTGAGGACACAAAGGCTACGTTTTGTGTGTTTGAGCTAGAGCTTGATGTCCTTTTTACCTATGGTTCATAGATCTTCAGGTTCTTGTAAAGATCATCCAAGCTTAATGTATCTATCATAGGCTTGTTCCTCCACATAATGGTATGTGTGTTCCATTATGGTGACAGACTTCTTAAGAACTTCTGATTCACATATTCTTGTGAGATAGTTTCACCATGAATCTCTAGCTGATTGATAAGCTTTTGAAGCATATCAAAGGTTTGATCTAACACCTCTGAGCTAGATGCAGTAAAATTTTCATACTACTGCTTTAGAAGATTCCTCTGAGTCTTTTTAGTAGCAGCATTCCCTCCAAACCTCTTCTCAACAGCCTACAGTAATGACTTGGCATATTTAATGGAGTTAAACTTCAATTGATGTTCATTAAGGATGCCCATTAATAAAGTGTTTCTTGCCTTCAACTTTAACCTCCTTTGGCCTTTTCTTCAGTAGTTGTAGGAGGTATTACTTTCTCAACACCTTCCACAAGTGTTGTTTTTGGTGTAGTGTTTCCATTCTCTATTACCTCCCATGGAGCATAGTCAACCATCTAGATGTACAGTTCCATCCTCATCCTCTAAAGCTCATACTCGCCTGGTTTGAGCATAGGCACTTTTGATGCAGCCACCATATGTACTGAGTCTTGATCCATGTCTTCTTAGCAAAGTTTCTAAAAGCAACAAGCTCTGATACCACTTGTTGATCCCACTTCAATTGATCTTGAATTCCTTAGCTTGTATAAGGTTTAGTTATGCAAGAAAAATCCTACACAACTATGATAGAAACCTTGTTTGATAATACTAAAGATTATGCAGAATCTAATCTTTAATATAAGAAGAATTCTTTAATGAAACAATAATACTAATGAACATACAGATTAACAAACAAAAGCTTCAATATATTAATACGAATACTCTAACTAGTATTAAGGTTACAAAACCTCGAAGCTATAACAACTCTATGAATGACTCATTTTTTATACATAGAATTCTATACCCTATGACCTCCTTTTATACACCAAAGAGTCCTAACTGGCTTACAATATTTTCCTAAGTTATCATGATCTTTTAAATAAATAACTTATACGTATCTTTTACAAAAATATCTCATACATATCTCATAAGCAATCTTTATCTTTTCTTCTGTCTTTATATATCCCTTGACAGTAGAAACTCTTTTAGCAGTTGTAACTTTTATACCAGCAGCATTAACTTTCAACACCAACAATAGTAACTTTTGTACCATCAGCACTAACCGTGTACAACCAGTATTAACTACTTAGAAAGTTTTATTTAATCTTCACAAGCAATACTAAGTTACACGAGCAATACTAACTTTACTCTAGCAGTACTAACATTACTAGCAGTAGTATCTAGCAGTAGTAATATACACTAGCAGTAGTAACTTACACTAGCAGTAATAACTACTTGGCATATTTTCCATTAAGATTACTAACAACACTAATTTATACTTAGCAGCAGTAACACAAACCTTAGCAGTCTTAACTTCCACTAGCAGAATTAACTTCCAAACAGCATCAAGAGGCTTTTAATCCCAACACAAACGTACCAAGCTCAATCGGCATAAGATGCCATTTCTGAGAGTATTCAACCATTTCTTGGATGGCTATCTTTGCATCAGCAACAGTCTTTGATGGTATTGCACCTCTTGAATTAAGAATCTGTCGAGTAGGAATTCCTAATCCATTATAGAACAAGATTACCTCCTGCATCCCTGTTAAATAGTGTCGAGGACACTTCATCAAGAGTTCTTTAAATCGCTCCCATGCTTGGTAAAGGTTTTCATCTGGTTGTGTTCTTGCTAGAAAAGTTTGTTGATTTCCTCCATCTTCTTTGCAGTTCGAGCAGGTGGGCAATATTTGTTTAGAAATTTTGTTTTAAGACCATCCCAAGTTGTAATTGAACCAGTTGGTTCGTTTCTTAGCCAATGGCTTGCGGCTCCAGTTAAGGACATAGGGAATGCTCTAAGCATCACTTGATCTATAGTAATATTTGGAATGTGGAATAGATCGACGATCTCAAGAACTTTCTTAATGTGTTCGTTCGCATCTTCATGATCTGAACCGCTGAATGTGTTAGTACGTAGTTCCTTGAGAAATTAGCCCATTTGTTCAAAGTTATCCATGTCTTCAATTTTGGGCCTAGCAACCCCCGATCCATAGTCAGCTCGGGTCTTGCTCATATACTGCTCCATAGTTTTCGCCATTGTTTCCGCAACTTCTTCCTCTGAGTATTCTTGGTCAGAAAGTTAATTGAAATCAGGCGATCTCAATTCATCAAGACTTAGTGTCTTGAAGTGTCTCTTAGTTGATCAAAATTCTCGTTCAGGTTCTTTGTAAGGTGTGAATAGTTCGCTTGTTGAACTCCTTGTCAGGTACTACCTGTAACAAGGGATAAACAATCAGTAGGATAGGCTCTTTTGGATAGAAAAAAAATTTAGCATGGAAATAAAATATAAAAACTTAGGTTCTGTTCCAGATGATCGATACGCCGTATTCAATAGAAGTAAATACGCCATATTAATCGATTGAATGAATACGTTGTATTGGACAGAAAGTTGGATACGCCGTATCCAATGGAAGTGGATACGCCGCATCGAGTTATCTACCAGAACAGTGTATTACGAAAACAATTAAATTAAACACACAAATTATACAAGCAAACAATTAAACTAACAAATATACAAAAATATACAGAATATACAAGAATATACACTAATCTAATTTACACTACTCCTAAGGGTTAGATCTAATGTTAAAAACCAAAACATAAAATAAAAATCAAGATTAATTTTCACTCCCCGGCGGTTCATGGCAGCCAAATACTTGTTGAGTGTTTTGCTGTGTGTTTGTCTTTATTTTAATTTTTTTTCGTAGTGATGTGTGTTTTTTCGTGTTTGTTTGTGTTTGTGTGGTTCTTTTTTGCTTTTTATTGTACTCAAATTTTCTAAGTTTTTACTTTGTTTTTTGTGTGGTGTTTATTTATGATAGTTCAAGTTTTAATGTATTTTTTGGTGACTTAACCAAAACAACACTTTTAACAAGCAGTGTACCCGGTTTTTTTTTTTTTCTGGTGGTTGATTAGTGGTAGGTAAGGTGTGATCACTTGAAGCGAGTTTTAAATCTCTCAATTTATTTTTATTTTGGTTTACTAAAATTAGTTAATTCTATTTAAGTCAATCCTATGATATCTATGTTGTTTACTAATCCTAAATTCTAACAGGTAAAAGGAGGGTTTTGTTTTTTTTGAAAACAAAGGGGGGGGGGGGGCCTGATGGACTGGCACGGGTTTGGTTGTGACTACAATCAATTCAAGACCTTTAACCACGCAAGGCAATTTAACAGAAGATAAAAGACGTGGTCAAGGCCTTATGATAGGAAAATCAGTATTTAGCCGATTATTATTCGTTGAACGTTGGTTTTGTTTATTCAGTGCAATGATTACTATCTTGTATTAGGCAATACCATTCTTTGATATAGGCGGCGACTTCATCCTAGGACCTAGAACATTAAATCTGTCACAATTAATGAATCACATAAAACACCTTATGTGCTGATTTATAATCTATCTAATGGATTTAATCAGCAATGGTGATCTTTGTTAAACCCTAGCTCCAATAGAGACTTTACCACTACTTACTACTTAATGGCAATTTATAATCTTGTAGTTTACACTGTCCAAAATATCCAATGGAATCAAAACTTTATCTTAGTTGAATTATTCTAGATTCACCTACTTAGTCAACAAGTTTAATAAACTAAAGGCAGGCAGATGTTTCGTTAAACTAGTTAGCCAAGAAGCGTATCCTTAGCATGATTTTAGAAGGAACTCTCACTAACTAAACCTAAACGATAATTTGATCCTTATGATTTTGTTGTATAAATCACTATATGGAGAGCTATCCCAGCATCTAGATTACTTGGTCCCTATCACTAGATCCAGTTGAATAATAGGTCGCATACAAAGGCACGTAAACAAGTATGAATTGATAAACATAAACAAGCGTTCAACAATAAATTAAGCAATCGAGATATAAACAAAACCAAACATTCAGATCTTCATAATAGTTGCTAATACCCGAAGGTATTAGCCTTCAAACATCATAATTAATACAAGAGTAATTATTTTAGCCAAGGTAAACTAATCGAGTTAATGAATGATACCAAAAACTGAATGATTACAAAAAGTATAAGAAATTACACGTTGTCTTCTATGGATTGGAATGTGTTGCAAGACCTCTTCTGCTCTTTTTCTCCTTTGAAAATCAACTTTTGTGGTTTAGGTATCGAGAATATGATTTAGCACACTTAAAACTCGTTTTTGAGTTTTCTATTTATACTGTCTGAAAGTCGGTTCGATACGGCGTATCCAAGGGATTGGATACGGCGTGTTGAAGTTTCTTGGAGTAGGGACCACGTTTGATATCTTCCAGAATATTCACATACTATATCTTGAATACGGCGTATTAGACTTCTCTGGATACGGCGTATTAAGCTTGTTTCCTTTGTCGTCTATGGTGAGTGCAGGCACGGATACGCCGTATCTTCCTTGATGGATACGGCGTATTGGTTGTCAGAATCATTAATCTTCAAAATATCTTCATTTAAGCTCCAGAATGCGCGCCTTTTGCTAATATTCACCAAGTACTCCATAATTACTGTAATTCTCAAATATAAACGATTAAGTAACAATTCTTTGCAATAATTATATAAAATGGGTTAAATACATGGGATAAATGATGCTATAAAATAGACGTTATTTGATGTCATCAAGTACCAATTCATGCAATAATGATACAAAATGGGTAAGAAACATGGGATAAATGATGCTATAAAAGTGACGTTATTTGATGTCATCAAATATCCCCCCACTTGAATCCTACTTGTCCTCAAGTACACTTTAGAAAACTTATGAAAATGTATCTTAACCGTAGTCAATGATTCTTCCTTTAAGCAATTATTCGTTCAATTACTAGTACACAACCAAACACCTCACAAACATAGGAAAATGAAAACACTAAAATCACCTCAACGTAATCTATGTGGTAATCATTTAAGTATTCGGCTTCAATTGCTCGGTTCGTGGACGCAATATTCTATCATAAGCTTGGCAAGGATACATATCTCCACCACTAAAGCTAAGGAGTAACAAGTCTATAAAGGTAAATTGGGTCAATGATAAGGTTTAAGGGTTGATCATTCTTTCAAATCTCTATCGATACCAATATTCCAGAAAAGGGGACGAAACCACACATACACATCCATAACGATAGAATAGACATATGTGATTGCTCAATTATTAACCGAAGATGACTAAAGAATAGGACTAGTAATCTTTCACCAATAGTCATAAACCAACAAGGGCGACAAAATCATATGTACACATCCATAACGATGGAATAAACACACATGATTGCTCACTCCCTCATTCGAGTAAAATCAAAGGTTATGATGAAGAATAATAAAGGGTATGGAATTAGAATAGTGGACTACCAGTATATAAAACACCGTCAAACAATAAGTGGGTAAAGTCCCATTGGGCTAGGGTTTTAACAGGATCACCACTGCTTTGATTCCCTAAGATAGATTATAATTAAACTAAAGGATGCTTTATGCGGATGCGTTAATTATGACAGGATTAATCGTGTCTAGGTCTTAGGATGATGTCCCGCCTAAGTCTTAAGAATGATATGCCGCTTCAAGATAAGTAAATCATTGCACTAAAACAAACAAACCAACATTGAACTGGATTTAATATGGCTAATACAGTTTTCTATCATTTGGCTTGTACCACTTTTCTATCTTCTAATTTTCTTCTTTTGTGTTTATTGTTTATTGAATTGATATTTGTCACCACCAACCTGTGCCAGTCTCTCAGGCTGAAAACCCCCCATATCATTAGACAACGTATATAGCATAGGTTTAACCAGTAAATAGACTAACTAAAATACTGATAGAATATAGGATTAATGTTTCACTCTTAGTGTTCGACACCCTACTTATCGCGAAACTCCATATTGACCGGGTACACTGCCCGTTAAAGTGTTGTTTTAGGTTTGTCGGCTAAATATAAATGTAAAACTTGATAATCAAATAATTGACCCTACACGACAGCACATCAGTGCATCTTGATCAATTGAAGTTGAATAAGGTGTACTGGTTGGATCAGCAGGTTTTGGAGCAACAACAACAGGAACTGGAGAAACAACACTAGGTGGAGGATTAAAGTATTCATCAAACATTGGTTGAAACAAGATATCCAAGTCCTTCTTAGTTGGTGGGACATAAGGTGTTAGAGAAAGAGGATTTGGCATGAGTCCTGAACTGAGTGTTCCAGGAGTCAATAGTTAAGGCCCGGGTCCTGAACCGAATTGTTCAGAAGCCATTTCTATTAGCTCATCAAAGTCTAAGTGAATAGTTTCAATGATTAGATGGGTCCTCTTGTTGTAGATTCGGTAAGCCTTCTTTGCTGGAGCATAGCCGACGAAGATTCCAATATCTGCTTTAGGTATCAACTTGCCAAGATCTTCACTATCATTAGTGGGGAAACATTGAGCATCAAATACATGAATATAAGATAAGTCATGTTTCTTATCATGGAGAAGTTCATATGGGGTTTTGTTGTGAAGTTTACGGATTAATGATCTGTTTTGGGTATAACAAGTTGTCACAACTGCCTCTGCCCAAAGAAATAATAGAGCCTTCGAGAATATCAACTAGGTTCGTGCAACTGCCACTAAAATTCGGTTCTGTCTTTCGACAACGGCGTTCTGGTGAGGAGAGCGAGCAACGGATGTTTGGTGTGAAATCCGAACGTCTTCATAGTAAGCTCTTAGGGTTTGATTGACAAACTATGTGCCATTATCTATTCTGATATTTAAGACAGTTGCATTAAGACGAATGATTGCGAATCAATAATATACGTAATAATATCCAAAGTATAGAAAATTCCAAAACTACCCTTGAGGACAAAGGTAGTAGGAAAAATCTTACAAAAATACTACACGTTTTAACCGGTAAGTGATTACCGGGTCGTTTTCCCAAAGATTTATGAAATTGAGACCACGTTTGTTATTTGGACAATGATTTGAATTGGTTCGAAGATGATTTGTTTTCTAAAATCCTAAAAGGAACAATTAAACCTAACTACAAGAAATCAATACGGGAAAGTAAATTTTAACTAAAAACGCAAATTGGGAATCCTAAACGGGACCTAAAAACCCTTGATTAACAAAATTAAGCCTAAAATTATCTTTTTGGTTTTTATAAGACTTAATTGACTAAAAAGCTAAAACAAAGAAAACTAGACTAAAAACGAAGGTGATACGGGCTTGAAAACACTAAAAACGTGAACGGGAATGAATCTCGTTCTTTAAAAAATGAAATTTTGCAATTTAAACCCTACGGAAGCAAAACTAATTTTCCTAGAAACTATATGATAAAAGAAAATTTTCTAAAAAAGAATTATATTTTTTTGACTTTTTTATAATTTTTTATGAATTAAAAACGATTTTAATGAAATTAAATGATTAAAAATACTAAACTATTTATAAAAAAACCTAAAAAAATTAGAAAATAGATTAGACCATTTAGAATCTAAGAAACATAAACCAGGAACGTCAGCTTATAAAATAAATCCTGTCAAATAAGCTAAAACAACTTATTATACTAAAAGAGCTCAAATGTGTATAAGAAATTAATATTGCAAAGAAAGAATGAAAAAGTCCCCAGGGCGCGTTGGTAAAGGTGTGTGTGTTGAGGCTTTAAAAAGGTTGAGGGTGTTGAGGTCGGGGGTTCGAGCCTTGCTGAATTTAACTATCCTAACAAGCTGAATTTAACTAGAATTAAGCTAAAAACTACAAGCAATAAGCTAAAAATCTAAATTAAGCTTAATGGTTTAAACTTTTAACAAAACAGTCCCATAGGGCACCTTTGAGCTTATTTTTATATAAGCTACTGGATCCTTATGGCAAAAAGCTCTACACCAACTTAAAGATAAGCTAAAACACTACTTAAATCATTAATCAAAAACTATTTTGAAAATCAAATAAGCAAAGAAAAAGCCTGATTAAAAAGCTACTTATTCTAATTTAACTATGTTTTTGATTTTTAAGCAAAGATACAATAAGCTAAATCCTAACCTTATTAAGCTATGAAATAACTAAATATTAACCTAATAAGCAAGTTTAAACAAACATTAAGCAAACACTTCAAACTATAAGCTAAAAATCTCAATTAAGCTTTTTGGTACAAAACTGTTTTGTAGAACAGTCAATAAGGCAACTTTGAGCTTATTTTTAGATAAGCTAAAAGATCCTTATGACTTAATGAACTATACCACTAAAAAGCTTATCCTAAACTCTACTTAAAACACTAATCAAAAAGGAATTTGAAATTAAAATAAGCACAGAAAAAGCTAAATGAAAAAGGTCAATACATACTGATTTATGTCAGTATGTGGTGTTTTTATAAAATGACAAATCACTAAATGCAGGCTTAAAAACAGATACTCTAATAAGCTAATTAAGTTGAAATAAGCCCTAATCTATCTAATATAGCTTATAATCTACTTATGCTCCTATTTTCAAAAGCTAACTTAAACTCTAACTAACTTGGATTTAAGCTAGAAAAAGTCCTTTTGGCTGTTTTCCTTTGCTGATGCAATTGACACTTTTTAACCCAAATCATAAAAACTACAAATGAAAACTAAATTACTTGATTTAAGCAACCTTATGACATTAAAACTAAAGTGTTTTGAGCAATGACAATAACTAGAAAGGTCTTAAGCTAAAAATGCTACTATGACAGCCTTAATGATCACAGGTTCAAAATAGCAACTAGAAAACTTTATCAATCTTAACAAACTACCTAGAATCCAAACTTGTAAGCCTAAAAATGATCTTTAAATTCAGTTTTAAGAAACAAAGATGTCACAAGCAGTATTAACTCTTAGTTAGTACTGCTGTGCCAAACACCCCTTTAAACACAGTCAAATCCATTTAAGCTTATGAAAATTCAAATAAAAGATCAAAACTAAGATACCAGATACTATAGAGCTAAAAACAGTCAAAATGAACAAAATCTAATAAGCAAATAAGCCAGAATTAATAAACTAACAACTATGCTATTTTTTTTGGTTTTTTGACAGATTTATAAAAAGAATAAATGAAAAGTAAGTTCTAAACTAACTAAAGAACATATTAAGCATTGATAATTAAATATAAACAGAGACAAGCTAATAACAACAAAAATAAGCATGCAATAAGCAACTATAAGCTGAAATGTAAAGTAAGGCTTTTAAAAGGAAAATTGAAAAACTTACAAGAGCCTTTGCTCTAAACAAGGCTAAGATTAAGCTCAAGTGAGCTATCAACAAGCTCTAGCTTATCACAAGAATAAGCTAGTTAAGTCCCATAAGCTCTTTACAATGGTAAGCTATCATCCAAAGCAACTAAATCCTCATATCATCCGTATTAAACAGATCTTTAAATGTGTAGTAACATAGTGATCAATTTGAGTTCAATCTATCTAAGCTTAGATACTTAATGAGCATGAGATTGAGCTAATAACAAGCTTATGAAATAGTACCAAAAGCTATTATTTAACAAAATTTTGTATAAAAGTAAGCTTGAGAAAAGTAAAGTGCATAATAAGAAAACTTGAATTCTATTAATAAAGAGCTATTACAGATAGTGAAAAAGGAATTTACATTAGTAAACAATAAGCAAAAAACATGTTTTTAAAAAGAAAAATTACATAAGCTAAATTGAATAAGTTAAATATTAAATTCATCTAACTCCCCTCCCCTCTCCTGGTGTTTGAGAAACTTGCTAATTTATAGCCAAAAGAAGAAGGTTCTAGGTCTGAAGTGGTTAGATGCTCCCTTTAAATCCTGATCATCCATTCATCCTAACAAGTGATATCCAATCTTTCACCGTTTAGATCAAAAATAAGTGAGCGACGACGGATTGCCCACCGGGCAACCGTGTGTCAGAGTACTTGTGCCTCTTTAGCAAAGGATATAGTATAAAATTTCCATTCCTTGTGTGTTTCCTTTAAGCCCACGTGTCATTCCTTTTGTAAGCTTGACCAATCAGAGGCTTTGGTGACGTATCCTTTTGCCAGATCATAGCTTAGTACTCGAATATTGATGCCACATCATCAATTGGAATTAACCATTTGATTTTGACGAGTAATTGATTGAAGAAGATGATGAACAGTAAAAAGGGACTCACGCCCTTTTTTTCCTTTTTATAGCTTAGTTTGACTCGGGAGTGTGGGTTGTTGACTTGGGTTCAAGTATAAGGAATTGGGCCATGGTATATCTTTTGGGCTCGAGTAAATGGATAAAAAGGGCTAATAGTTAATTAGATAAGAGATAACGACCGTTATCTCTTAAATATAAAAGAGATAACGGTGTTAGGGTTTTAGGGTCTTTTGTGTAATATGTTTTAACTTTGAGGACTGATTTGGTATTTTTGAGGGTTTTGTCCTTTTTGTGGTTGACCAGAGTTGACCAAGACTTGACCTTTGTATTGACCTAGTTGCTAGATAACTTTGGCTCTTATTTGCCACTCTATCCAATCTCCCGTGTCCGGTGTTGGTCTGGTTTTAAAAACGCATTTTCTTTTCTTGTGATTTTTGCACTATCTGTACCTACACATTCACAAACAACAAAATACACAAATACAAGCTTATTTTTGCACATTTTGATCATTTAAGGGCCATTTTGGATATAATAAGGATATGTGATTTCTCACATATCAAAGAACTTGAATCATTTTAAGAAATTTAATCACGAACTCTGGAACTTCATCCTTTGAACATAGAAATTTCACCCAAGTAAACCGAGAGTAATCGTCAACAATAACCAATATGTATTTCCGACCATTGATACTTTGAATCTTTATTGGTCCGTAAAGGTCCATGTGTAGAAGATAGAGCTTTTCTTGAATTGAGTCTTCAGCTTTGGGTTTGTGGAAGTGTTTCTTGCTTTTTCCAAGTGCACAGGCGAAACATAAGTGATCCTTCTGAAACTTTAATCTGGGCAGCCCTCGAACCAGTCCTTATTTGGCCAGTGCAATGATAGAGTCAAAGTTTAAATGGGATAACCTTCGATGCCATAACCAAGACTTAGTCTTTGAAGCTTTAGACAAGAGCAAATGGGAGAGGTTAACATCATATCTTCTAGAGACAAAGTGTATAAATTTGAGCCCCTTGATCCCTTTAGTAAATCAAAATCTTCTAAGTCACGAATGAAGTAGGTGTGTTTGCGAAACGTGACTTCGAGATTGGATTTACAAAATTGTCCAACGGTAAATAAGTTGTGACATAACCCTTTTACATAGTAAACCCGAGAAATCGTAACATTTCCCATCTGATAAATCTCCATAGCCTATTATCTTTGCAATCTGATCGTTACCAAATATGACAATGCCCAGAAATTTGTGAACAAAGTTGATGAGCTGATAGCAGTTTCCAGTCATATCCTTAGAGCATCTAGAGTCCAAATACCAGAGAACAATTTGGACAACCTGAAATCGACAAGAGAATAAGATGGAACATTTGAAGCATTGGATCCCTAATATTGATTGGGTTCCGAGTTGTTAGAAATCCTACCTTCTACAATCTTAGATTTACTACTAGAACCTACAATTTTTGTTACTTTGGGTCTCATGCTGTAAACCTTAATTTCTAGATTTTATGCAATTACTGAATTTGAAGTGTTTTCCTTAAGAGGCACTACTTGAGTGGAGGTGATCCTAGTTAAAGGGAACATATTTCTAGCTACAATGAAGGTCCGTCTTGTAGGTTTCCACTTATATCAAATTTCAATGAACACTTTACTAGTAGGTTTCTAAATTATCTTCTTTTTGCTCCTCTTAGCGGATTTAGATCTAGAACACACATTCACATCATTAACAAAATTAAGAACACACAAATCATGAATTGCATCAAACATACATTCATTACATGTAGCTCAAATTAACTTAAAATTCACATTTAACATGGAATGCTTAACATTTGCATTACAGACAGGTTCAACAACATGATTCATTTTATTTGAACTATATTTAATGCTTCTAGGGTGGTCTTCTACTTTATTCACCATGTTGCTACTGGTTGTTCGCGAGATCCTATATTTCTTGGTATTGCCTAAAGGCTGTGATCTGCTAGCACTAGTATTCCTGTAGAAGGCAACACAGGTTTGTTAAAATCTTGTGTTTTGTGGGAATCTACCTGTTTGTGAGTATTACTTGATGATGTGGCAGGTTCGGCAAACCAAACGTTCTTGTTTTTGTTCAATGGTGTGATTGAAACCAATTTCTCACTAGGTTTTGATAAACTAGGGCATGTAGCTATAACATAAACTAGCACCTCCTGAATTCGTTAAACATACTTACAGACAGAGTCTAAATCACTAGCTAAAGGTCTGGGTGCTTTAGCGTGTTCGACTATTTCCTGAAGATTGTCATCATGTTTCCGAGAATGCTTAATGTAGTATATGTGTGCATCCCTGTTTTTCAATACTTTAGGAGATAAAGGTTGTAAATTAAGCTTAAACATTCCTGGAGCAATAATCTTGGTATTATTCGGTGTGGCATCCTTTCCAACCACATTTTTTCCTTTGAGATTCTTAATATGTTTCTTCAACTTAGCAATGGAGATATGTTTTGCGTCTAGCTTAGCTTGCCATTCATTAATATGGAAAAATTCCTAAATTTCAAGAGCATATTTTTTAGTTAAAGGTCTGTTATTCAGAAAACTTTCTTTTTGATGTTGTAATTTAAGTTCAAGATTAGCACTACGATTTTCAAGTCGTGAGCACCGGAGTAAAACTTCATCAAAAACTTTTTTTTCATCCATATGTTCCTTTTTGGTAAGCTCAGCCTTAAGCACTAGATTCTCATTGTATTCATGAATAAAATGTAGTTGCATATCACGACAATTATTGCGTGTAGGAAAAGAATTCACACAAATGTGAAATATATCTTGAGATAAGAGAAGTTCAAATAAGTGATCATTTTCCTGCTCCAATTGTTCAACTACTAGATTATCATGCACACGACATTTATTATTTGCAGGTAACACATTGACAGATACAGAATCAGCATGCATCACAATATTCATAACATCATGATAGATAATATGTTCTAAGAGTCGATCATTATCAAGAAAAAATTCTTTCTTTTGAATATCAAAATATTTCTTGTCTACAGAACACTGTTCAACAGCAGCTTCCATTTGGTTAAAGACCGTTTCACTTCATTAAGTTCAATCTGAAGTATGTAAAACAGAAGGGATCGCCGTGATTGGGAATTGGGTCAATCGCGTTTTCTTGTGAAGTTCTTGGCGCTGTATACACCGTATCTCTTTTGTTAGGATACGCGTATGTAGTCAGTAATCAGCATTCTTTCAATTGTTCTTGTTTTAAGCTCATATTATGTTGCTTTTAGCTTGTCTTCACAACAACACTCCTGAATTTGACTGCATTTCAATAAACTTTAAGCAATTAAGTGCCAAATAATGCAATAAATTATATAAAAAGTGGGCAAAACTGATGGGATAAATGATATAATATATTTTGATGTCCATGAACAACACTCAAAATAGTTCTCTTGATACATGAAATTCCTTACTGCAAGTTTTCAAAAAATTAGGTTTAAGATTTAAAATCTTTGAAAAGAAGTTTTTCGACTTACAAAAGACTTTCTCGGGATGGTTTTAACTCTGAAAACTTGGAGGTATCTATCGCTGTGATACCATTGTAGAACAATTCGTGGGGTGTGTATATGGTTTTCTGACTTCTTTTTATTAAAAGTTTATTAAACTCCTTAAAGTCTCCAAAGAGAACCAATAGTGGTTGTAAGTGGTTTTTTTTTGTTTTTCGCTTCTTGTTTTTTTCGTTTTTTGTTAATATATACTTTTGAAAAGATGACAATAAGGCTAGCATATGAGAGAAGAGTAAGAGAGGACTATGTAAGAGAGATCACGATAATATTAGTTCTTAGGAACAAAATAATGGGGGTTTTGTTTTCCGGTTTTTTTGGTGGTTGTGGTTTTGTTTTATTTTTTGGGTTTTAGGTCTTCTGTACGTTCCCAGGTGGCATATCCACGACAACAACGATATACTTATTACCAAGTTTAATCCTTATGTGGTGGAATTTAAAACGTTTTTTAATACAATTAACTCCACCCCCGACTTTCAACATAGCTCTGGGATCACACAGGAAGAGGTTACCACTTATGGTATTCCCGCCCCTCCCCTCGGAAATCCCACCCCTTAAGAAACACCGATGATTCGAACTCTATTCTATTATACTTTAGATGCCTTCCTTTGGAGAAGCTTATCAATATACCTTAAATAGTATCGCCCAATGATCTAGGCTTGATCCCACACGATACCTTACAAATAAATCGTATTGAAAGAGTTAGTTTTAATTTAAGATCAAAATCCCTTTACCTAGCTATTAGGAGACTCAATTCTTAAAGAAGTAAAAGAGATTAGGGTTTTTATATGAGTAAGAAGACCCTCTCGTCACCTAAACCAACACAAATCACACAAGTATGGGTTTGTTAGTGAAGGTTTATATTGTGTGGCTTTCTTTGCGGTAGTTTATGGGTTCACTTCAAAAGTTGATTGAGGTGATAAGGAATTTAGTAACACTTTGATGTTTTTAAACTTTGAGAGGTTTGGAGAAGTAGAATTGAAGAGAAATGAGGAGGAAAGATTGTTTTCAAGAGGTGCGGTTTGAGGGAATGGAATTCAAAGTCCCAACGGAGGGTATTTATTTTAGGCCAAGAAGAGCAAGAAATCAAATTATGGATTATGAAATTCGAGTATGGTTCGCTCACCCTTGCTTCAGCGGTTTGGGTTCTGCATTGAGATTCCCGAGTATTGTTTTTTTTTCCTTCCCTGGTGGCTTCTTGGCGTGTTTTTAATACCCGCACTCGTTAAATCCCTAATTATACTTCACACACTTATGGACCCTCTTTTTTAAATCATTCTTATGGTGACGGTCAAACAACCTAAAATAGGCCATTTAATAAATTGTTTGTGGGAAGTAATTTAAAAGCGTTTTGCTTTTTTTTCGATAATAATGTAGAGATAGGCAAAAAATTTATCGAAAAGGGGTGGAATATTTGGGGCATTTTGGGTTATTCCTAAAAATGTGTAACTAGCCCTAGTTGGGTACAACTATGGGGTTTTTAGAAGGGCTAGTTAGATACCAAGGAAATATTCTTGGAATATTCCTTGCTTGGTGAGAAAGGGGGAAAGGAATTTGAAATTTGAATTTCAAATTCAATTAACCACATGTTAGGTAAGATAAGTGAGTTGTAGATAAGTTGGCAATGACTTGTCATGATGTGACATGATAAGATAGAAGGGAGCCTCTTGAGCTCATTTGAAATGAAGGGTTGAGATGAGAAGTGAACACATGATAGAGTGGCATAATCAAGGGTTGGGAGAGGGTTGTGTTTGTAATGTAAGTGAGTAGAGAGTGTTTAGAAGATGGTTTATGTTTGTTTGAGATGTAACATCAATCCAAGGGTTAAGAATAGAATGAGGGAGTTTGGATTGATGAGATGGCATGATCAAGAGTAGAGATGAGAGTGTGTTTGTTGTGTTTGTTTGAAAGACAATCTAATGGTTGAGAAGATAGAAGTGTGGGAAGTTGGATTGATGACTTATCTTGATCAAGGGTTGAGAGGAAATGTTTGTGTGTGTAATTTGAATTGTATGGAAAAGAAGATGAATAGTGAGTATGTGGTGGAGAATGTTTTGAAATGATATGGAAGATTTTAGTAGGGAATGAAGGGAACACGAAGGTAAACAAGGTACACAAGAAGTACATGTGTAAGAAATATGAGTTGGCATTGTTAGGAAGGATTATGTGTGGGAAGGTAGTTTGTGTTTGAAATATGTTAAAGAGGATTAGTAAGAAGTAGTAAGGATTTGAATGGTAAGTGTGAGTTTGAGAATGTTTAAGGATGAAATCAAAGGATTGATTTGGGTTAATAATCACATTGTCATTAAGAAAGAATATAGTAGGCAAATGTGATCATGGGATTGCTTAGAAAGAAGATGTGTAAAAGGAGATGAAATCACTTGTTGGGTAAGAAGGATTAACAAGTGATTAAATAGAATGGGTTATAGGAGTGTGTAGAATAAGTAAGGACATGTACATGTGAGGAATGAGTTTGTAAAACATTTAAGGGTAAGTAAGTGAGAAAATTCAAAGTATAATTAACTTCTAAATACCACAAACTCAATTAGTCATTTAGACTTTAATCCAAGATAATCAACATTGAATTTGATCACTAATCATCTTGATGCAAACAAGCTAAGTGCTTTGCATCTTAAGTAAAGCATATCCCATATCAGGAAAGGATACGTTTACGCAAAGTGACCTTTGACATAGTTTGACCAATAAGGGAGTCAAACCCGTTACATGATTAGGATCAATTGTGAATCCGGGCAACGATGGATTCGATCATTGATCATTATGATGCAAACAAGTTAAGTTCTTTGCATCGTAAATAAAGCATATCCCATAGCGGGAAAGGATGCATTTACGAAGTGGCCTTTGACTTGGTTTGACCAAAATGGGAGTAATGCCCGTTATATGATTTGAATCCTCATAGATTCGGATTAAGGTCAAATG
>BQNB010000450.1:0-61065 GCA_026074375.1 Tanacetum coccineum | reverse complement strand
AAAAATAGACATTTGTTGAAGCGTAGATTAATTAACGTGGTTCCGGGAATGCCTAAACACATTTTATCGCAAAACGTATACACTTTACGTATCGGATAAAAATAAAATGAACAAAGACCATAATTATTCTAAAAATAATTATTTAATACTTGATTGATGTAAACGCTTAATTGTTTGATGCCCATTTACATTGAACGCTAATTTTTAGCCTACGCGATTTAACTTAACATTTACGATTTAAAACAAACGCGTACAATACAAAAGATACATTATGGATTTATTGACGACGTCAATGACCCTAAAACACGGGGTGTTATAGTCTCTCCCCGTTAAGTAAGCCTTGTCCTCAAGGCTTAAGACGCGGCACTTGACGATGGTGTGGTCTTTGTGAACAGATGTGGGTATTTATTCCGGAATTGATCCTCGCGTTCCCATGTAAACTCAGGACCTCGCTTGGAGTTCCATCGAACCTTGAATAATGGAATGCGACTTCGCTTCAACCATTTAAATTCACAGTCCATGATCTTAACGGGTTCCTCAACATACTGAAGCTTGTCATCAAAATGAAATCCATCCAACGGAACGGCTAACGGTTCGTCGGCATAACACTTTTTCAAATTGGATACATGAAATGTATTGTGAACCCTGCTTAACTCTTCTGGAAGCTCGATCTTGTAAGCAACCTCTCCAACCTTTCCTAACATCTTGAAAGGTCTAACATACCTGGGGTTTAACTTCCCCCCGTTTGCCAAACGTACGACCCCTTTCCAAGGCGAAACTTTAAGCATAAATTTATCCTCTACTTGGAATTCCATCGGTTTACATTTCAGATCGGCGTAACTCTTCTGTCGATCACGAGCGGCTTGCATCCTTTGCTTGATTTGGACAATTTTCTCAGTTGTCTCTTGAATTAGTTCTGGACCGAGGATTTGAGCTTCTCCAACTTTGGTCCAACAAACAGGTGAACAACACTTTCGACCATAAAGTGCTTTGAATGGTGTCGCCTTGATGCTAGCGTGATAGCTGTTGTTATAAGAGAATTCCACTAACAATAAGTGATTAACCCAACCTTTTCTGAAATCGATCACGCAAGCACGCAGCATATCCTCGAGAGTTAGAATTGTCCTTTCGCTTTGCCCGTCTGTTTGTGGATGATATACAGTACTCATATCCAAATTAGTACCTAAAGCATTCTGAAGTGACCTCTAGAAGTTGGATGCAACCTCGGGTCGCGATTACAAATGATTGAAACAGGTATTCCATGCCTCGTGAATACCTTCTTTAGGTATATTCTTGCAAGTTTATCCATAGGATCAGACTCTCTCATTGGTGTGAAAATTGCAGACTTAGTGAGTCAGTCAACAATCACCCAAATGGTGTCATAGCCTTGCGACGTTTTAGGGAGCTTTATGACAAAATCCATAGTGATGTTGTCCCACTTCCATTCAGGTATCTTGGGTTGTACTAACAATCTCGATGGCCTTTGATGTTCGGCCTTGACTTTAGCACAGGTCAAACACCTGCTAACATAGGTGGCGATGTCGGCTTTCATATTGGGCCACCAATATAACTTTTTCATATCGGGCCACCAATATAACTTTTTCATATCTTGGTACATCTTGTCAGAACCCGGATGTATAGAGTATTTTGATTTGTGGGACTCGTGCATGATCACAGTCTGCAAATCGCCATAACAGGGTAGCCAACTCCTGCCATTGAGGCATAGAGTTCCATCCGCACGGGGTTCTAACTTTTCCATCCTGATCGCCTTTGGATTTTTAGCGTTTTCAACTAACATTCCTCCAACATCTTCGTTCTTGATGTTCTCTGGTTTTCGTGCTTTAGTCTGAGCATTCAAGATTTATTTGGGAAGATCCAAGCCAATAGTCATGACTAAGGCTCGAACTCTTAATGGTTGATCTCTCTCCTTCCTGCTTAGAGCATCAGCAACAACGTTTGCCTTTCCTGGGTGATAATGAATCTTACAATCATAATCACTGAGCAACTCCAACCAACGACGTTGCCTCATGTTTAACTCTTTCTGATTAAGAATATGTTGTAGGCTCTTATTATCAGTGAACACCATGCACTTGGTTCCATACAGGTAGTGCCTCCAAATCTTGAGAGCGAACACTACTGCTCTAACTTCCAAATCATAAGTCGTATAATTCTTCTCATGAATCTTCAGTTGGCGTGATGCATAAGCAATCATCTTTTCTCTTTGCATTAACACAGCGCCCAAACCATTCTTTGAAGCATCGCAACATGCGATAAAATCTTCACTTCCTTTAGGTAAGGCCAGGATTGGTGCACTGCACAACTTCTGCTTTAACAGTTGAAAAGCCGATTCTTGTTTATCACCCCAAACAAGCTTGACCTTCTTCTGGGTGAGCTTGGTCATCGGTTTGGCGATCTTCAAAAACCCTTCAATGAATCTTTGATAATACCCAGCAAGACCTAAAAATTGACGAATCTCTGTTGGTAACTTAAGAGATGCCCAATCTTTAATGGATTCGATCTTGGCAGGATCCACGTGAATGCCTTCACTATCAATCACGTGACCAAGGAACTGTACTTTGGGAATCCAAAATTCATACTTGGAAAATTTGGCATATAACTCCTCTTTCTTAAGCAACTCTAAGATTAGCTTTAGGTGCTCTTCGTGTTCTTGCTTGTTCTTTGAATATATCAGAATATCATCAATAAAGACAATTACGAATTTATCCAAATATGGCTTGCACACCCGATTCATAAGGTCCATGAATACGGCAGGTGCGTTTGTCAAACCAAATGGCATAACTTGAAATTCATAATGGCCATAACAGGTTCTGAAAGTGGTTTTAGGAATGTCTTCTTCTCGAACCCTCAGTTGATGATAACCTGGCCTTAGATCGATCTTCGAGTAGACACTCGAAGATTTTCAATGAAGACAATTATGAATTTATCCAAATATGGCTTGCACACCCGATTCATAAGGTCCATGAATACGGCAAGTGCGTTTGTCAAACCAAACGACATAACTTGAAATTCATAATGGCTATTGGTACAATAATCCACAAGTTCGCTTTCTTCTCTGACTTGTCTTCAAACTCTTATTGTAGTGACTGTGCCAAAAAGACTGGGACATCCTTTTAGCAATGTATTTCTTGTTGTTTTGGAGTAACTAGATATGTGCAGACGAGCCATGTGTCCCTGGTTGCTTTCGTCACCATGGAACAATTAATGTTCATTTCCCCCAGGGGATAGCGAAACGATCTTTCCTCAGCACATATCATATCAATGAAATCACAATGATTGCTTGTACTTTGCCAACCAATCCCTACCAATTATAGCGTCGAAATTACCAAGTTCCTAACGGCATAACATTTATGTGAAAGGTTTTCAGGATGTATTTAATTGTGCAACCCCTAAGGAATATTTTTAACCCAATATTCTCCCGTCAGCTAGTTCGAACATCATAATAGTGATCTAAGTAGATGGCGTGGATATCCTTTGGGAACTAAATGCAGTAGACACAAAAGCTCCTATTCGGCACCATATCAAATAATATAAAGCATAGTGGGGGTTGTTGAAAGGAACTACCCATCACCGTTGGAGTCTGGTTTTTTCCCCTGCATGTCCCACTGCATAAACATTGGCTGAGCCCGTCCATTACCAACTTGATTTCCATGGTTTTTGTTGTTCTTCAGCTTTGGACATTCCCTCTTGAAGTGTCCTTGAACTCCACACTCGAAGCAAGTAGGTTTCTGGCCTGACCCAGTACCCCTCTGATTGTTAGCATTGTTGGCATTCCCCTCTCCTACAGTCACGAGCAAAATGGCCAACTTGATTGTTTGTGGCAATTTGGACACAGGAGGACCATCGTGGTGATAATTTCATTTTGACATTAGGGTTTGGATCCCCTATGTGAATTCTTTTTCACCAGTCCCTGCAGTATAAGCCCTGCCAGTGTTCTGCCTCTTGTTCTGTTGTTGTTGGTTTTGATTGTTTCGGGAAGTGTTTTCAAACTTCCTTTTGTTCTCAGCCTGTCTTTCAGCAATGGTGCTGACTTTCTTATCCATTAATTCAGTGGCCATTTCAACAGCCTCTTGCATGGTTTTCGGCTTTGATGCTACAATATTTCCATGGATCATGTCGGGCAATCCACCGACGTACTTTCAATCTTGCTTGCAGACTCCTTAGGGAAACATCCTAACACACAGCAGTGCTAGTTCCTGGAAACGTTGGTTGTACCCAATCACATCAGTACCCTTCACTTTCAAATTCCACAATTCAGCCTCGAGCTTTTTCATCTCGTTCCTTGGACAATACTTGTCAGTCATTTTCTTTCTCAGATCGGCCCATGTCATTGCATATGCAACATCATTACCTGCTAGTCAAACATGCATTCCACCATGATAGAGCACCCTTGCTAGAAGAGTAACAATTGGATAAACTTAATCTGATTTTCCATAAAGCATTGCTTATATGGAAACAGTCT
Source organism: Tanacetum coccineum (assembly GCA_026074375.1). NCBI lineage: Eukaryota > Viridiplantae > Streptophyta > Magnoliopsida > Asterales > Asteraceae > Tanacetum > Tanacetum coccineum. The sequence goes on along the minus strand of BQNB010000450.1, from coordinate 56,585 downwards.
CCATCCTGTTAAACCATTGATTAATTCAAACAACACCCTCAGTGCCTTTGAAATATAGAGTTTGCCTTCATAAAGTCTTGGTAAGATTCATTCTCGAACCACGCTTCAGTCCTTCCTGCCACCACATATCCGAAGTGTGGCTGTCATCGCCATTCCTGTTTGCATCACGTGCTGCCAAAGCGGCAGTGACACCTTGGTCAATCATTGCCTAAAGTTGGACATTAGTGACCGATGTGGTGGCGGTTGCTGCTGGGGCTGGGGTTGTTGTGACCGGTGTTGACCTTGTGGTTCCTTTTGGTGCCATTTTCTTCAATCACAAGAAAATACAATACCCGTTAGTTATCATAACTCAAACTCATGACATGACATATCCATGATACATAAAAGTGAGATCACATCACATAGTGAAATATACACCTGAAATGTAATCAACAATGATATTAAACCAAATCGACATTCATAATCATAAACATAATTTGATTACAAGAACTGGACATTAATACAACCATTCCAATATAAATTAGAAAACATACATGAAATGGTTTAGATACAAAATGAACATAACGATAGGTAACAAAAAATAAAGATAAACAACCTAAAGCCTTACTAGCCAGGATTAAACCCTAATACATAGTAAGGTCTATATACAAAATGACTAGCCATAACAAGATCAAATCTACGAACTGCTACCTATAGCCTCCTTTAGCACTCTGGCTGTAGCAGGGACCCACCATCGGTTTCCTTGCTATCCCTGCAGTGCGGTAACCTGCCCTTGTAGTGCTGCCACCTGTCCCTGTAGCGTGGTCACCTGTCCCTGTAATGACTGCATCATTGTCAATGTCTGTATAAGCTGCTGTTGTCGGGTATGATCAGCTGTCCTCAACTCTCTCATCTCTGCAGATCTCCTCTGGTCTGCCTTCAGCATCTCTGAAATCACAGCCTGTCTCCTGCGATCAGCAGCATGCAACTCTCTAATCTCTGACATCTAACCCAGTACGGTAGTGCGCAGTGACATAACCTCTCCGCGGGCAAGATCACTCGCATCCATCGATCGCCTCTAAGCCTCTCGGGACAATCTAGCCTCTGTCTCCATCTGATGACGTGTATATGCATGTGCTCGTCTGTCTCTAAACAACATATTGAGCCGACCAGCCAATAGCTGTCTCTGACTCTGCTCATCGTCTAACCTCGTATAAATCTCATCCGTGTCTTGCCTAACCCTAGTCTCAAATGCTGTCATATGTCGACCCAACTCCGTGTCAGTACTAATGTGCCCTCCTGAAGGGCATAGACTCAACTATCTGTCCCCACGAACGTGATCCCATATCCAACCTCTCTCTCCGGATCACGCCTGATCTCCCTATCCATAGTAGCTACAAAGCCATAGTCTGCTCTAAGACCTCCAGCCGGTCTAGCAGCAGCAGCAGATGAGCTCTCTCCTACCTCGTATCCAGGACCAAGAGCGATACCTAACCTCTTCCGAGGTGGTAAGGTAACCTCGGGTCTGTCCTCCCTACGACTAGCAGAGGGTAGTAGCAATGGTGGTGATGAAGTAGGAACTGATATGGGCAAGGGTGGTGGTATCCCTAATGATGGTGCATCTGGTCTGGTGGGGGAGAGTATGAAGGGAGTGGTAATGGTAGAGAATAGGAAGTAGATGCGACCATCAGCTCTTATCCGGATATAGCAAGCTCATAGCCCAAATGACGAAATGGGGCTAGGAGGTGGTGCTGGAGATAACACAGGTGAGGGTGGTGATAGTGGTAGTGATGGAGAAGGTATCTGGGGAAGTGGTGAAGACCATGGGGAGAGTGGTGATGATGGTGGAGTAGATATAGCGAGAAGTCTGGCAACCTCTGCATCAGACCATACTGGTGTAGGTACTGGAGCTGGAATAGAAATCCTAGCTGTCACACGATATGCAGGGTGTGGTGGTGGTGTGGCCGCAGACTCATCAGTCTCGAACGGCTCTGTCTCCTCCGCAGATGGGGCCTAATCAGTAGCTGGTAAAGCAACAACTACAGAGTCGGCAGGAGCTGGGTGCTCCTCCTCCTCCTCCTCATCATCGGCCTTGATGTCCATGTCATCATCCTCATCATCCTCTGATGACCCTACCGTAGTCATCGCCGTCATCGTCCTCCATCGGCAGATAATCGACAAATCCATCCTCTGGTCCCAACGTCCATCCTCCCTCCGACCGCCTCCAGGAGTCGATTCCGTGACATAGTTTCAGGTGACTAAGCAGTGTGAGGCATCCTCAGCATATGCGATCCTCAGCAACAATCTCATCATCAGCATGCTCTGGGCCTGGAACATAATCTGGCGAAAGGTGGTGCCTGCTCTGGCTCCTCAGGGCCAGGCACGTAATCTGGAGAGGGTGGGGCCTAAAGAGCGACCTCTATGTATGGGTCCTCTGGCATCCCAGGCAGCTCAAGGTACTCGTGATCATCAGCTCTCGGTGATCCTATGTCTGAATACCCGGTATATTGTAAGTACTATATATAGCCTCTTCCAACTTTGGAAGAGGTGAGCTAGTCATTATTTTACTTTGATAGAAAAACACTTTCTCTCTCTAGATATTCTCTCTCAAGTGTTTCTCTCTCTAGAAACTAGCCAAATCCAAGAATCGACCCTGTGTTATGATATAAGATATACCACATAATGCAACAAGTAGTGTATGCATGAATGTATGCACATGTGTATCTCCCGTGTAAAACCCCTTTGTATGAATTCCATGTTTTGAAAACGGTTATAGTCCAGCAAAAACATTTGACCTGATTCTCTATAACCTTGGCTCTTGATACCAATCTGTAACACCCCCAAATTGGGTCGCAGCGGAATAAGGGTCCGGGGCGTGTTACTTCATAAATCAATAACACAAGATGTATATAGAACGACCAAAAAGTCGTTTAAAATTGATACATTAGAATTAACAAAGTATTTGTTACATAAGCCGAAGCTTCACTTGTCCACTTGTTCAAAATACAAAGATTTAGCCCATAACAGTTTACAAATGTCATGCGACAAACTCTTTAATGCATGATGATTCCAAATCAAAACCACCAATGTGTCCCTCTGCTCCTTCGTGCTTATGATCCCCTGAAAAGACAGCTTTAAAACGTCACATAATGTTGGTGAATTCATAGGTTTGATAAATCATATAAAGTTAGACCACAAGATTTCCCAAGTGTATGATAATGCAACAGATGCAGACATCATATAAATGTAATTACGTTGCTCTAAGCTCATGACACTGAAGCTCGACATAAATGAATACCATTAAATGGCCTACATTACCCGTGATGATGTTCTACCCGCAACAATCCTATGTTCAACCATGTTTACGTTTGTTTGCCCAGTGATAGCTAATCACCCGAACGGGGATGTCAATCCCAATAGATCTATTCATAACATTCGCGCTCACAATCCAGTAACTGACAGTTCATGATAATGGGCGACTTGGGTTATCGCTACTTAGGCAACACGTAATCATAATATGAAACTTAACCACTTGTGTCCAGTTGTAAAACATTGCATTTTTCTCACCCCAAAAACTTATAAAACAAAAGCATGTAAAACATGGGGCTATGAACTCACCTTGAGTGAGCGAATAACAAGAATATCACAGATAATGCGTCACGTCAATCGTCAGATGCAACCTATTTAAATTAAGGTCGTATAAGCACTAATCGCTTTGATTAACTAACATCATATACAAGTCTATGTTAGTTACATCATACTATCGTTCGGGCTATCATAATTTAAGAGGTCATGTAGTGACGTATGAGGAGCTAGGGCACTTTAAATCGTAAATCCAGCAACTCGTCGATACGCCACTCCGAAGAGGCCTCATTATGAAACTCCCTAGTAATATAGTACTTTGATAACCACATATAATTCTATATAGCTTCATCACTGTCTATTTATAATTTAGAAATCGTTGTTATAGAGTGAAAACATTTATAATTATAGTTTCAGTAAAACTGGCATAACTTTCGCGTTTTAAGCCCGATTTTGACGTTTCTTATGTCCATGCTTTCGTATTAGGACGAGTTATCATAATTTGGACCTCCTGGTGAACAGTAACTTTTACTGTTCACACCAGACCCTAGATGTATTTATATAGTTTTTGTTATCGTAAAACCCGTAAATGTCGTATTTTCTTCGTTATAGTTCCGTTTTTAACGATTCTTTCGTGCACGTTCTCGTAATTGAAAGTTCTATATATTTATGAGGTTTACAAAAATAAAAGTTTCTGTCATGAATAGTAACTTTTATAAAAATAGTTTTATAAAAGTATTTATTGTCGTAAACTCGCGTAATTCATAACTCCTTCGTTATTAATTGAAAAATTACGATTCTTATCATTTTGGAATCCTAAAAATATGTACAATCTGTGAAAAATACTAAACTTTCTGTTTTTGAAGTATTTTATAACTTGCTTTATAAAGTTTATTTTATAAAACCGGTATTAACGTAAATCGTATTTTTATCGTAACTTCTTCGTTATTAATCCGTTTTTCGAGTTTCTTACCTTTTTGGAATCGTCATGAGACGTATTATTTTATAAAAATATAAAGTGAATAGGTTGTATGTCGAATTAAAACAGTGAGTTAGGATGTCTTTCTTGATTCCATATGTAAACTTTGTTTCTATAACTTTCAACTTTGTATTTTACCATAAGTCTTTTATACTATATATATATTATATGTATTACATATAATAAAGTCCATTAGTTCATATCTTGTCTAAATATCCAAGTTAACAAGTCCATAATGATACTTTTAATCACAACTTTCTTAAGTAATCCTTAAAACCCTAATTTGTACATATACATGTTTACACTTAACCAACAAGTTACAACACTTATAACCCCATTATATCATGATATTATCAACCTAATATCATATGAAAAAGTGTACAAAAGCATAATCACAAGTAAAAATCCCTTTTACATATTTAAAAGTCCTAAATGGTGATTTCACTATATAGAACATCATATACATATAAAATCATGAAAATGAAAAGATAAAGGTTTTAGGTAACCTTAGTGATGAATGATGACAATGAAAAATATGTGCTAAACCCTTGTTTAGACTTTAAACCCAAGCTTGCACACTTGAAAACCCTAGTTTTCTTAGAAAACCCTAATCTTGCAAAACTTTCTTCAATACTTGTAAATGGTTAACCAAGGCTTGGAAACATCTTAGTATATCTTAGGAATGATGTGTGTATGTGTGTATGCTCTTAGAAAATCAAGCTATGGATTTGCTTGGGAGGGTGTTTGATGCCGTGGGCTATCAAGGAGAGAAAAGGGAGAATGGTTTTGATTTTTGGTAAAGTGTTGAAGTGTATGTGTTGTTTTTCTTACTACTTGCAAGTATATATAATATAAGAGATAGCCTAGTGTATAATCAAAGACCATAATGACCAAGAGAGGGGGAGGGATGGGCGGCATGGGCATAAAGGTGTGACTAGTGGTCAAAACCACTAGTCATGCTTATAAGTCTTGCAACTCCATACTTGCACCTTGCCTTAGGTAATGTTTAGGTGTCCTTGTGTTCCCTATTATGGAGGTGATCCCATGAAATCAAGGAAGAAATATCTAGCTTATTTCTTGTAATAAAATGCAAGTATTATACTTGCTCTTTTGAAAGTGTAAGTAAATATGTAAGTGTTGTCTTGTTATATAAAATGTATACTTGCAACTTGTGAAGTCTTGCTTATTTCTTGTATATGGGGCATCCCATATGATATAACCATGGATAAATTTTATAAACTTTGGTCATTGAAAATAAAAAAAAAGCATTTGTTGAAGCGTAGATTAATTAACGTGGTTCCGGGTATGCCTAAACGTACTCTATCGCGAAACATAATAAATTTACGTAACCAATAAAAATAAATTAAACAATGTTAATAATTATCCTCAAAATAATTACTTAACACTTGCTTGATGTAAACATTTAATTGTTTGATGCCCGTTTACATTGAACGCTAATTTTTAGCCTACGCGATTTAGCTTAACGTTTACGATTTAAAAGCAAACGCGTACAATACAAAAGATACATTGTGAATTTATTGACGACGTCAATGACCCTAAAACACGGGGTGTTATAGTCTCCCCCCATTAAGTGAGCCTTGTCCTCAAGGCTTAAGATGCGGCACTTAACGACGGTGCATTCTTTGTGAACAGATGTGGGTATTTCTTCCGAAATTGATCCTCGCGTTCCCATGTAAACTCAGGACCTCGCTTGGAGTTCCATCGAACCTTGACGAATGGGATTCAGCTTCGCTTCAACCGTTTAACCTCACGGTCCATGATTTCTACCGGGTCCTTGACAAAATGAAGTTTGTCATCAAAATGAAGTCCATCTAACGGAATAGCTAATGGTTCGTCGGCATAGCACTTTTTCAGGTTAGATACGTGAAATGTATTGTGAAACCTGCTCAGCTCTTCAGGAAGCTCAAGCTTGTATGTAACGTCTCCAACCTTTTCTATCACCTTGAAAGGTCCAACATATCTGGGATTTAGCTTCCCCCATTTGCCAAAACGTATGACCCCTTTCCAAGGCGAAACTTTGAGCATAACATTATCCCCAACTTGGAAATCCATCGACTTACGCTTTAAATCGGTGTAGCTCTTTTGCCTATCACGGGCGGCTTGCATCCTTTGCTTGATTTGGACGATCTTTTTGGTCGTTTCTTGAATTAGTTCTAGACCGAGGATTTGAGCTTCTCCAACTTCGGTCCAACAAACAGGTGAACGACACTTTCGACCATAAAGTGCTTCAAATGGTGCGGCCTTAATGCTAGCGTGATAACTGTTGTTATATGAAAACTCGACCAACGGCAAATGGTTAACCCAACCTTTTCCAAAGTCGATCACGCAAGCACGTAGCATATCCTCGAGAGTTTGGATAGTTCTCTCACTTTGCCCGTCTGTTTGTGGATGGTATGCAGTACTCATATCTAGATTAGTACCCAAAGCGTTTTGAAGTGACCTCCAGAAATTGGATGCGAACCTTGGGTCGCGATCATAAATGATTGAAACATGTATTCCATGCCTCGTAACAACCTCCTTTAGGTACATTCTTGCAAGTTTATCCACAAGATCAGTCTTTGTCATCGGTACAAAGATAGCAGACTTAGTGAGTCGGTCAACAATCACCCAAATGGTGTCGTAGCCTTGCGACGAATTAGGAAGCTTAGTAACAAAATCCATAGTGATGTGGCCTATTTCTATATAGTATCTTGGTTGTACCAACACTTTCGATGGTCCTTTGATGTCGGCTTCCTTGACCTTAGCACAGGTCAAACACTTGCTAACATAGGTGGCGATGTCGGCTTTCATATTGGGCCACCAATATAGCTTCTTCATATCTTGGTACATCTTGTCGGAACCCGGATGAATGGAGTATTTTGACTTGTGGGACTCGTGCATAATCACAGTCCTCAAGTCGCCATAACATGGTAACCAACTCCTGCCATTGAAGCATAGAGTTCCATCCGCACGCGGTTCCAACTTTTCCTTTCTAACTTTCTCCGGATCCTTAGCATTTTCAAGCAACATGCCTCCAACATCTTTGTTCTTGATGTTCTCTAGTTTTTGTGCTTCAGTCTGAGCATTCAAGATTTGTTTGGGAAGATCCAAGCCAATAGTCATGACTAAGGCTCGAACTCTTAATGGTTGATCTCTCTCCTTCCTGCTTAGAGCATCAGCAACAACGTTTGCCTTTCCCGGGTGATAACGAATCTCATAATCGTAATCACTGAGCAACTCCAACCAATGACGTTGCCTCATGTTCAACTCTTTCTGATTAAGAATGTGTTGTAGGCTCTTATGATCAGTGAACACCGTGCACTTGGTTCCATACAGGTAGTGCCTCCAAATCTTAAGAGCGAACACTACTGCTCCAAGTTCTAAATCATGAGTCGTATAGTTCTTCTCATGAATCTTTAGTTGGCGTGATGCATAAGCAATCACCTTTTCTCTTTGCATTAACACAGCGCCCAAACCCTTCTTTGAAGCATCGCAGTATGCGATAAAATCTTCGCTTCCTTCAGGTAAGGCCAGGATTGGTGCACTGCATAACTTCTGCTTCAACAGTTGAAAAGCTGCTTCTTGTTTATCACCCCACTCAAACTTGACCTTCTCTAGGTGAGCTAGGTCATCGGTTTGTGGGGCGATCTTTGAAACCCTTCAAGAATCTTCCAATATACCCAGCAAGACCTAAAAATTGACGAATCTCTGTTGGTGACTTAGGAGATGCCCAATCTTTAATGGATTCGATCTTGGCAGGATCCACGTGAATGCCCTCACTATCAATCACGTGACCAAGGAACTGTACTTTGGGAATCCAAAATTCACACTTGGAAAATTTGGCATACAACTCCTCTTTCTTAAGCAATTCTAAGATTAGCTTAAGGTGCTCTTCGTGTTCTTGCTTGTTCTTTGAATATATCAGAATATCGTCAATAAAGACAATCATGAATTTATCCAAATATGGTTTGCACACCCGATTCATAAGGTCCATGAATACGGCAGGTGCGTTTGTCAAACCAAATGGCATAACTTGAAATTCATAATGGCCGTAACGAGTCCTGAAAGCGGTTTTCGGAATGTCTTCTTCTCGAACCCTCAGTTGGTGATAACCCGACCTTAGGTCGATCTTCGAGTAGACACTCGACCCTTAAAGCTGATCAAATAAATCATCAATTCTTGGGAGCGGATAACGGTTCTTCACCGTCAGTTTATTCAATTCCCGGTAATCAATGCACATTCGAAACGATCCGTCCTTCTTCTTGACAAACAAGACCGGAGCTCCCCAGGGTGAGGAACTAGGTCTTATAAAGCCTTTGTCAGATAGTTCTTTTAGTTGCTCCGACAACTCTTTCATTTCAGAAGGTGCCAATCGATAAGGCGCCCGAGCTACGGGTGCAGCACCAGGTATCAAATCGATTTGAAATTCCACTTGTCGAGTCGGAGGAAGACCCGACAAGTCCTCAGGAAATACTTCAGGAAAATCTCGAACTATTGGTACATCCTCAAGTCGCTTCTTCTCTGACTTGTCTTCAACTTCCTTTGTAGTAACATGTTCCAAAAAGTCTGGACATCCTTTTAGTATGTATTCTTGTGTTTTGGAGTACGAGATAATGTGCAGACAAGCCTCGTATCCTCGGTTGCTTCCGTCACCGTGAACAATTAATGTTTCATTTCCCTAGGGGATACGAACGATCTTCTCGGCACACACAATGATTGCTTGGTACTTTGCTAACCAATCCATACAAATTATAGCGTCAAAACTACCAAGTTCTACGGGCATTAAATTTATATTAAATGGGTGGTTCAGGCGATTTAATGTGCAACCCCTAAGGATAGTGTGTAACCCAATTATTCTCCCGTCAGCTAGTTCGACATCATAATAGTGATATAAGGTAGATGGCGTGATATCAATTTGGGAACTAAATGCAGTAGACACAAAACTCCTATCGGTACCAGTATCAAATAAGATAGAAGCATAGCGGTTGTTAAGAAGGAACGTACTCGTCATGAAATTGGAATATGGGTTTATCCCTGCATGTCCCACCGCATACAATTTGGCTGGAGCCCTGTCATTACCAACTTGATTTCCATGGTTTTTGTTGTTCTTCAGCTTTGGACATTCCCTCTTGAAGTGTCCTTAAACCCCACACTCGAAGCAAGTAGGTTTCTGGCCTGACCCAGTGCCCCTCTGATTGTTAGCATTGTTGGCATTTCCCGCACTCCTATAGTCACAGGCAAAATGGCCAAATTTGTTGCATTTATGGCATTTTGGAGCACACGGATGGTCGTGGTGATAGTTGCATTTAGCGCATAGGGGTTTAGATCCCCCGTATGGCTTCTTTTCACCAGTCCCTACAGTATAAGCCCTGCCAGTGTTCTGTCTCTTGTTCTGTTGTTGTTGGTTTTGATTGTTTCGGGAAGTGTTTTCAAACTTCCTTTTGTTCTCAGCCTGTCTTTCAGCAATGGTGCTGACTTTCTTATCCATTAGTTCAGTGGCCATTTCAACAGCCTCTTGCATGGTTTTCGGCTTTGATGCTACAATATTTCCATGGATCATGTCGGGCAATCCGCCGACGTACCTTTCAATCTTGTCAGACTCCTCAGGAAACATCCTAACACACAGCAGTGCTAGTTCCTGGAAACGTTGGTTGTACCCTATCACATCAGTACCCTTCACTTTCAAATTCCACAATTCAGCCTCGAGCTTTTTCATCTCGTTCCTTGGACAGTACTTGTTAGTTATTTTCTTTCTCAGATCGGCCCAAGTCATTGCATATGCAACATCATGACTGACAGTCATAACATAGGAATTCCACCATGTTAGAGCACCTGCTAGAAGAGTACAAGTGGAAAACTTAATCTGATTTTCCATAAAGCAGTTGCTTATGCGGAAAACAATCTCCATCCTTTCAAACCATTGAGTTAATTCAACAACTCCCTCAGTGCCTTTGAAATATAGAGGTTTGCACTTTATAAAGTCTTGGTAAGTGCACTTTCAAGCAACGCGTTCAGTCCTTCTGCCACCTGTTCCCGAAGTATGCCTGTCATCGCCATTCCTATTTGCATCACGTGCTGCCAAAGCGGCAGTGACACCTTGGTAAATCATTGCCTGAAGCTGGGCATTAGTGACCGATGTGGTGGTGGTTGCTGTTGGGGTTGGGGTTGTTGTGACCGGTGTTGACCCTGTGGCTCGTTTTGGTGCCATTTTCTTCAACCACAAGAAAATACAATACCCGTTAGATTTCATAAAATCATAACCATGACATGACATATACATGATAAATAAAGTGAGATCACATAACACAGTGAAATATACAACTGAATTGTAATCAACAATGATATAACCAAATCAACATTCATTCATAAACAAATTCGATTAAAGACGTGACATAATATAACCATTCCATATATAAATTGGAAAACATACATGAATGGTTCAGATACAAAATGATCATAACAAGTAGGTTACAAAATAAACATAACAACCTAAAGCCTTACTAGCCGAGAGATTGAACCCGTAATACTTAGTAGGCTATATACAAAATGACTAGCCATAACATGATCTAATCTATGAACTGCTACCAGTCTCCTCTGGTAGTTCTGGCTGTACAGGACCTCCATCGAATCCCTGCTGTCCTTGTAGTGCGGTAACCTGTCCCTGTAATGCTGTTACCTGTCCCTGTAGTATGGTCACCTGTCCCTGTAATGACTGCATCACTGTCAATGTCTGTATAAGCTGCTGCTGTCGGGTACGATCAGTTGTCCTCAACTCTCCCATCTTTGCAGATCTCCTATGGTCTACCTTTAGCATCTCTGAAGTCACAGCTTGTCTCCTACGATCAGTAGCATGTAATTCTCTAATCTCTGACATCTGACCCAGTACGGTAGTGCGCAGTGACATAACCTCTCTGTGGGCAAGATCACTCGCATCCATCGATCGCCTCCAAGCCTCTCGGGATAATTTAGCCTCTGTCTCCATCAGATGACGTATATATGCATGTGCTCGTCTGTCTTTAAACAACATATTGAGCTAACCAGCCAATGGCTGTCTCTGACTCTGCTCATCGTCTAACCTCGTATAAATCTCATCCGTGTCTTGCCTAACCCTAGTCTCAAATGCTGTCATATGTTGACCCAACTTTGCGTCAGTACTAACGGGTGCCCCCTGAAAGGTCTCAACTATCTTGTCCCACGAGTCGGTGATCCCATGTCTAACATCTCCCTCCGGATCACACCTGATCTCCCTATCCATAGTAGCAACAAAGCCATAGTCTGCCCTAAGACCTCCAGCCGGTCTAGCAGCAGCAACAGATGAGCTCTCTCCTACCTCGTATCTAGGACCAAGAGCGATACCTAACCTCTTCTGAGGTGGTAAGGTAACCTCGGGTCTGTCCTCCCTACGACTAGCAGAGGGTAGTAGCAATGGTGGTGATGAAGTAGGAACTGATATGGGAAAGGGTGGTGGTATCCCTGATAATGGTGCATCTGATTTGGTGGGGGAGAGTATGGAGGGTGGTGGTAATAGTAGAGAATAGGAAGTAGATGCGGCCTCAACTCTCAGCCGGATCATAGCAGCTCGATAGCCCAATGAACGAATAGGACTAAAACGTGGTGATGGAGATGACACAGGCACTGGTGATGATACTGGTAGTGGTGATGATACTAGTAGTGATGGAGATGGTATCAGAGGTAGTGGTAGAGAAGGTATTTGGGGAAGTGGTGAAGACCATGAGGAGAGTGTTGATGATGGTGGAGTAGATATAGCGAGAAGTCTGGCAACCTCTGCATCAGACCATACTGGTGTAGGTACTGGAGCTGGAATAGAAAGCCTAGCTGTCACAAGATATGCAGGGTGTGGTGTGGTGTGGCCGCAGACTCATCAGTCTCGAACGACTCTGTCTCCTCCGTAGATGTGGCCTGATCTGTAGCTGGTAAAGCAACAACTACGGAGTCGGCAGGAGCTGGGTGCTCCTCCTCCTCCTCATCCTCATCAGCCTCTATGTCAACATCATCATCCTCATCCTCCTCCGATGGCTCATCCTTATCGTCTTCGTCATCTCCTCCATCAGCATGATAGTCAATAGGATCCTCCTCGGGGTCCTCATCATCATCATCCTCCAGGTTCGTCTTAGGATCGGACTCTAGGACATAGTTAGGTGACTGAGCAGTGGGTGAGGCATCCTCAGCATATGGCTGATCCTCAGCAACAATCTCATCATCAGCATGCTCTGGGCCTGGAACATAATCTGGCGAATGTGGTGACTACTCTGGCTCCTCAGGGCTAGGCACGTAATCTGGAGAGGGTGGGGCCTGAAGAGCGGCCTCCACGTATAGGTCCTCTGGCATCCAAGGCAGCTCAAGGTACTCGTGTTCATCGGCTCTCGGTGATCCTATGTCTGATAAACCCTCAAATGGGCTCGAAACCTCTGTGTATGTAACCCTCGATTCATCCGAATCTGACATGAATAAATCTGAAAATTCAAAATAGCTTATATTAGTATTTAATATAAGACTCTTATAGTAATATACATTTATATCATAACATGTATATCACTTATGAAGGCATCTAGTCAAACCAACTAATGCAACAAGTAGTGTATGCATGAATGTATGCACATATGTATGTCCCGTGTAAAACCCCTTTGTATGAATTAGATGTTTGAAAACAGTTATAGTCTAGCAAAAACATTTGACCTGGTTCTCTATAACCTTGGCTCTGATACCAATCTGTAACACCCCCAAATTAGGTCGCAGCGGAATAAGGGTCCGGGGCGTGTTACTTCTCAGATAAAAAACACAAGATATATATAGAACGACCAAAAAGTCATTTTAAAACTGATATAATGGATTTAACAAATGTTTGATACGAATAGCCCGAAGCTTTAACTTGTTTATTGTTATTATTACAAAGATAATGGTTCACAGCACATGAGTTTCCCAAAACATAATGCAACGATATCTTTAGCATGACATCCTAAAACAAAATCACCAATGTATCCTTGGCACTTTATGCTTACAGATCTCCTGAAAAACATTGCTTTAAAATGTCAACAATAATGTTGGTGAATTCATAGGTTTGATAAATCATATATTGTAGGACCACAAGATTTCCCAAGTGTATGATAATGCAACAGATGTAGACATCATATAAATGTAATTACGTTGCCCTAAGCTCATGACACTAAAGCTCGACATAAATGAATACCATATAAATGGCCTACATTGCCCGTGATGATGTTCTAACCCGCAACATCCTCTGATCGACATGGTATACGTTCATAACATTCACACTCACAATCTAGTAATTGACAGTTCAGGAATATGGGCTCAAATTGGGTTATCGCTACTTAGGCAAACTCGTAATCATATCATAAAAATTAACCACTTGTGTCCAGTTATAAAACAGTGCACGTTTTCCACCCTAAAACTTTGTAAAAACAAATCTTGTAAAACAGGGGGCTATGACTCACCTTGAGTGAGCGAATATAAAGTATATCACAGATAATGCGCCACGCAAATCGTCAGATGCAACCTATTTAAATTAAGGTCGTATAAGTACTAATCACATTTGGTAACTACTATCATATATCATTCTATATAGCTAATCACCATCTAATTGTTTTGGTAAAATTGTGTTTAATAAGTTAAAACGTTTATAATTTCCGTTGTAGTAAAACTGGCGTAACTTTCGCGTTTCAAGTCCGTTTCTTGCGTTTTTTATGTCCACGTTTTCGTATTAAGACGAGCTATCAATATTTGAAATTTTAATATTTTTAGTCCCCTGATGAACAGTACTGTTTACTGTTCACACCAGTTATAAAGTTATTTTTATAGTTATCATAAAACCCGTAAACGTCGTATTTTATTCGTTATAACTCCGTTTTTAGCGATTCTTTTGAGCACGTTCTCGTAATTGAAAGTCCTATCCATTTATGAGGTTTACAAAAATATATGTTTCTTTCATGAATATTAACTTTTATAAAAATAGTTTTATAAAAGTATTTATTGTCGTAAACTCGCGTAATCCGTAACTTCTTCGTTATTTATTGAAAAATTACGTTTCTTATCATTTTGGAATCCTAAAAATATGTACAATCTGTGAAAAATAATAAACTTTTTGTTTTAGAAGTATTTTATAACTTGCTTTTATAAAGTTCATTTTATAAAACCGGTATTAACATAAATCGTATTTTTATCGTATCTTTTTCGTTATTAATCCGTTTTTCAAGTTTCTTAGCTTTTTGGAATCGTCATGAGACGTACTATCTTATGAAATTATAAAATGACCAGGTCATGTGTCGAATCCAAACAGAAAGTTTGAATGTTTTTCATAATAACTTGTTTTAAACTTGATTTTGTACTTTTCTATTTAGTAAGTTACCACAAGTCTTTTATAACTATATATATCATATGTCTTACATATATTAGAGTTCATAAGTCCATTATTTGTCCAAATGTTCAAGATCATAAGATTATCAAGTCATTAATATCACATGAAAGCCTAACTTTCCTTAAGTATACTTTTAACTACAAGTTTATACTTGAACCTTTTTATACTTAACCAAGTGTGTACATCACTTATACTTCCATTATATCATCATTTTAGCATTCATATAACATGAATAAAAGTTCATGAAGCATGATTATCAAGTTATTTACCACACTTTTACTTGAAACTTATTAAGAAATCTTTAAAACCCTAATTTATATCCACACTTTTTATGCTTAAACCAACATGGTACAACACTTCTATGTCCATTTTATCATGATATTTAACAACAACATATCATATGTAAAAGTGCACAAATCCATGATTACAAGTAAAAACTCTTTTTACATGTTTAAAAGTCCTAAATGGTGATTTTGCTATGTAAACATCATATATACATATAATCATGAAAATGAAAAGTTAAGTGTGTTAGATAACCTTAATGATGATGTATGATGATGAGAAATATGTGCTAAACCCTTGTTTAGACTTTAAACCCAAGCTTGCAAACTTTCAAAACCCTAATCCAACTAGAAACCCTAATCTTCCTTTTTCTTTGATTAACCTCCTTAATCAACCAACCATGCTTCCAAACCTTTTTGTATGACCTTAGATATGTTCCTAGTTACTTGTATAAGTGGTGAAATAAGTTGTAAGAATTGTTTATGTAAAAAGGGTGTTTGGCCGTGGCTTATTAAAGAGAAAAGGGAAAGAAAAGTTGATTTTTGTAAGTGCAAGTGTTGTATGAATGTTATCTCTTGTAAAGGTGCAAGTATTATATGTATAAGCTAGTCAAATGGTCATAAGAAAGTCATAGAACATGTTGAGGGTCTTAAGGAAGAATAGTGGTCAAGACTAGTTTAGGTTTTAATGGTTTGAAGTTGTACAAGACCAAGTGGGAAGAATTGTGTGCTTCTTGTCTCCTAATTGTTGTTGTTGACCGTGGGATAGGGATGGAAACCTCCGTGTATGTCTGATAAACCCTCAAATGGGTGATCCTATGTCTGATAAACCCTCAAATGGGCTGGAAGAATTGTATGCTTCTTGTCTCCTAATCGGTGATCCTATGTCTGATAAACCCTCAAATGGGCTGGAAACCTCCGTGTATGTAACCCCTGATTCATCCGAATCTAACATGACTAAATCTGAAAATTCAAAATTGCTTATATTAGTATTTAATATAAGACTCTTATAGTAATATACATTTATATCATAACATGTATATCAATTGTGAATGCAAATTTACGTAACCAATGAAAATAAAATGAACAATGACCATAATTATTCTCAAAATAATTATTTAATACTTGATTGATGCATATGTTTAATGGATTGATGCTCGTTTACATTAAACGCTAATTTTTAGCTTACGCGATTTTTACTTAATACATGAAGTTACAAGCAAACGCGTACGATACAAAAAATAAATAGTAGATTATCGACGTCGTCAATGACTTGAAAACACAGGGTGTTATAGACTTCCCCCGTTAAACGAGCCTTATCCTCAAGGCTTACGATGCAGCACTTGACGACGGTGCGGTCTTGGTGAAGAGGTGTGGGTATTTCTTCTTGAATTGGTCTTCACGTTCCCACGTGAACTCAGGACCTCTCTTGGAGTTCCATCGAACCTTGATTAATGGAATGCGGCTTCGCTTCAACCGTTTAACTTCACGGTCCATGATCTCAACGGGTTCCTCGACAAACTGAAGCTTGTCATCAAAATGAAGTCCATCTAACGGAACGGCTAACGGTTCGTCGGCATAACACTTCTTTAAATTGGATACATGAAATGTATTGTGAACCCTGCTTAACTCTTCTGGAAGCTCAAGCTTGTAAGCAACCTCTCCAACCTTTTCTAACACCTTGAAAGGTCCAACATACCTAGGGTTTAACTTCCCCTGTTTGCCAAAATGTACGACCCCTTTCCAAGGCGAAACTTTAAGCATAACTTTATCCCCGACTTGGAATTCCATCGGTTTACGCTTCAGATCGGCGTAACTCTTCTGTCGATCACGAGCGGCTTGCATCCTTTGCTTGATTTGGATGATTTTCTCAGTCGTCTCTTGAATTAGTTCTGGACCGAGGATTTGAGCTTCTCCAACTTTGGTCCAACAAACAGGTGAATGACACTTTCGACCATAAAGTGCTTTGAATGGTGCGGCCTTGTTGCTAGCGTGATAGCTATTGTTATAAGAGAATTCAATTAACGGTAAGTGATTAACCCAACCTTTTTTGAAATCGATCACTTAAGCACGCATCATATCCTTGAGAGTTTGAATTGTCCTCTCGCTTTGTCCATCTATTTGTGGATGATACGCAGTACTCATATCCAAATTAGTACCTAAAGCATTCTGAAGTGACCTCCAGAAGTTGGATGCGAACCTCGGGTCGCGATCATAACTGATTAAAACAGGTACTCCATGCCTCGTGACAACCTCCTTTAGGTATATTCTTGCAAGTTTATCCATAGGATCAGTATTTGTCATTGGTGTGAAAATTACAGACTTAGTGAGTCGGTCAACAATCACCCAAATGGGTCGTTGCTTGCGATGTCTTTAGGGAGATTGTGACAAAATCCATTAATGATGTTGTCCACTTCCATTCAGGTTTCTTGGGTGTGTTCTTAAACAATTCCTGATGGGGCCTTTGATGTTCGGCCTTGACTTTAGCACGGGTCAAACATCTGCTAACATAGGTGGCGATGTCGGCTTTCATATTGGGCCACCAATATAGCTTCTTCATATCTTGGTACATCTTGTCGGAACCCGGATGTATAGAGTATTTTGATTTGTGGGACTCGTGCATGATCACAGTCCGCAAATCGCCATAACAGGGTAGCCAACTCCTGCCATTGAGGCATAGAGTTCCATCCGCACGGGGTTCCAACTTTTCCGTCCTAATCGCCTCTGGATTTTTAGCGTTTTCAACCAACATTCCTCCAACATCTTCATTCTTGATGTTCTCTGGTTTTCATGCTTCAGTCTGAGCATTCAAGATTTGATTGGGAAGATCCAGGCCAATAGTCATGACTAAGGCCCGAACCCTTAATGGTTGATCTCTCTCCTTCCTGCTTAGAGCATCAGCAACAACGTTTGCCTTTCCTGGGTGATATCGAATCTCACAATCGTAATCACTGAGCAACTCCAACCAACGTCGTTGCCTCATGTTCAACTCTTTCTGATTAAGAATGTGTTGTAGACTCTTATGATCAGTAAACACCGTGCACTTGGTTCCATACAGGTTAGTGCTCCAAATTTCGAGAAAAAAACACTACTGCTCCACGTTCAAATCATGATGTCTATAATTCTTCTCATGATCATCAGTGGGCGTGATGCATAAGCAATCACCTTTTCTCTTTGCTTTAAACACAGTGCCCAAACCCTTCTTTAAAGCATCGCTATATGCGATAAAATCTTCGCTTCCTTTAGGTAAGGCCAGGATTGGTGCACTGCATAACTTCTGCTTTAACAGTTGAAAAGTTGCTTCTTGTTTATCACCCCAAACAAACTTGACCTTCTTCTGAGTAAGCTTGGTCATTGGTTTGGCGATCTTCGAAAACCCTTCAATGAATCTCCGGTAATACCCAGCAAGATCTAAAAAAATTAACGTATCTCGTTGGCGACTTAGGTGATTCCCAATCTGTAATGGATTTGTCTTGCAGTCCACTGAATTGCCCTCACTATCAATCACGTGACCAAGGAACTGTACTTTGGGAATCCAAAGATCACACTTGGAAAATTTGGCATACAACTCCTCTTTCTTAATCAATTCTAAGATTAGCTTAAGGTGCTCTTCATGCTCTTGCTTGTTCTTTTAATATATCATAATATCTTTAGTAAAGACAATCACGAATTTATCTAAATATGGTTTGCACACCCGATTCATAAGGTCCATGAATAGGCAATGCGTTTGTCAAACCAAACGGCATAACTTGAAATTCATAATGGCCATAATGGGTTTTGAAAGCGGTTTTTGGAATGTCTTCTTCTCGAACCCTTAGTTGGTGATAACCCAACCTTAGGTCGATCTTCGAGTAGATACTCGACCCTTGAAGCTGATCAAATAGATCGTCAATGCTTGGAAGTGGATAACGGTTCTTCACCGTTAGCTTGTTCAATTCCCGATAATCAATGCTCATCCGGAATGATCCGTCTTTCTTCTTGACAAACAAGATTGGAGCTCCCCAAGGTGAGGAACTAGGTCTTATAAAGCCTTTATCAGATAGTTCTTTTAGTTGCTCCGGCAACTCTTTCATTTCATAAGGTGCCAATCGATAAGGCGCCCGAGCTACGGGTGCAGCACCAGGTATCAAATCGATTTGAAATTCCACTTGTCGAGTCGGAGGAAGACCCGGAAAGTCCTCAGGAAAGACTTCAGGAAAATCTTGAACTATTGGTACATCCTCAAGTCGCTTCTTCTCCGACTTGTCTTCAACCTCATTTGTAGTGACATGTGCCAAAAAGACTGGACATCCTTTTAGCATGTATTCTTGTATTTTGGAGTACGAGATAATGTGTAGATGACCCTCGTGTCCCTGGTTGCTTTCATCACCGTGAACAATTAATGTTTCATTTCCCTAGAGGATACGAATGATCTTCTCGGCACACACGATGATTGCTTGATACTTTTCCAACCAATCCATACCAACTATAGCACCGAAACAACCAAGTTCTACGGGCATTAAATTTATGTTGAAAGGGTGGTTCATGAGATAATGTGCAACCCCTAAGGATAGTGTTTAACCCAATTATCCTCCCGTCAGCTAGTTCGACATCATAATAGTGATCTAAGGTAGATGGCATGATATCCATTTGGGAACTAAATGCAGTAGACACAAAACTCCTATCGGCACCAGTATCAAATAATATAGAAGCATAGCGGTTGTTGAGAAGGAACGTACCCGTCACGATATTGGAATCTGGGTTTGTCCCTGCATGTGCCACCACATACACTTTGGCTGGAGCCTTGTCATTACCAACATGATTTCTACGGTTTTTGTTGTTCTTCAGCTATGGGCATTCCCTCTTGAAGTGTCCTTGAACTCCATACTCGAAGCAAGTAGGTTTCTGGCCTAACCCAGTGCCCCTCTGATTGTTAGCATTGTTGGCATTTCTCACACTCCTACAGTCATGAGCAAAATGGCCAACTTTGTTGCATTTATGGCATTTTGGAGCACACGAACCATCATGGTGATAGTTGCATTTAGCGCATAGGGGTTTAGATCCCCCGTATAGCTTCTTTTCACCAGTCCCTGCAGTATAGGCCCTGTCAGTGTTCTATCTCTTGTTCTGTTGTTGTTGGTTTTGATTGTTTCGGGAAGTGTTTTCAAACTTCCTTTTGTTCTCGGCCTGTCTTTCAGCAATGGTGATGACTTTCTTATCCATTAGTTCAGTGGCCATTTCAACAGCCTCTTGCATGGTTTTCGGGTTTAATGCTACAATGTTTCCATGGATCATGTCAGGTAATCCGCCGACATACCTTTCAATCTTGTCAAACTCCTCCGGAAACATCCTAACACACAGTAGTGCTAGTTCTTGGAAACGTTGGTTGTACCCTATCACATCAGTACCCTTCACTTTCAAATTCCACAATTCAGCCTCAAGCTTTTTCATCTCGTTCCTTAGACAGTACTTGTCAGTCATTTTCTTTCTCAGATCGGCCCATGTCATTGCATATGCAACATCATGACTGACAGTCAAAACATGGGAATTCGACCTTGTTAGAGCACCTGCTAGAAGGGTACAAGTGGAAAACTTAATCTGATTTTCCATAGAGCAGTTGCTTATGCGGAAAACAGTCTCCATCCTTTCGAACCATTGAGTTAATTCAACAACTCCCTCAGTTCCTTTGAAATATAGAGGTTTGCACTTCATAAAGTCTTGGTAAGTGCATTCTCGAACAACACGTTCAGTCCTTTTGCCACCCGTTCCCGAAGTGTGGCTGTTATCGTCATTTCGGTTTGCATCACGTGCTGCCAAAGCGGCAGTGACACCTTGGTCAATCATTGCCTGAAGTTGGGCATTAGTGACCGATGTGGTGGTGGTTGTTGTTGGGGCTGGGTTGTTGTGTCCGGTGTTGACCTTGGGCTCGTTTTGGTGCCATTTTCTTCAATCACAAGAAAATACAATACCTGTTAGATTTCATAAAATCATAACCATGACATGACATATACATGATAAATAAAGTGAGATCACATCACACAGTAAAATATACAACTGAATTGTAATCAACAATGATATAACCAAATCGACATTCATTCATAAACAAATTCGATTACAGACGTGGACCTATACAAACCTTCCAGATATAAATTGGGAAAAACATTCATGAATGGTTCAGATTACAAAATGGAGTCATAACGATTAGGTTAAAAAATAAACATAACAACCTAAAGCCTTACTAGCCGGGATTAAACCCGTAATACTTAGTAGGCTATATACAAAATGACTAGCCATAACATGATTTAATCTATGAAGTGCTACCAGCCTCCTCTGGCAGCTCTGGATGTGAGAGACCTCCAGCGGGTCTCCTGTGTACCTGCAGTGCGGTACATCTGCCCTATAGTGTTGCCACTGTCCTGTAGTGTGGTAACTATCCCTGTATGACATGCTTCACTGTCAATGTCTGTATATGCTGCTGCTTTGGGTATGATCTGCTGTCCTCTACTCTCTCTTTCTGCTGATCTCCTTTGGTCTGCTTCAGCATTCTTAAAATCACAGCCTGTCTCCTGCGATCAGCAGGCATGACAACTTGTGTGTAGAATCTCTGACATCTGACCCAGTACGGTAGTGCGTAGTGACATAACCTCTCCGCGGGCAAGATCACTCGCATCCCTCCATCGATCGCGGGGGGGCCTCAAGACTCTCGGGACAATCTAGCCTCTGTCTCCATCTAATGATGTGTATATGCATGTGCTCGTCTATCTCTAAACAACATATTAAGCCGACAACCAATAGTGTCTTTTGACTCGCTCATTCGTCTAACCTTGTATAAATCTCTCCTGTGTCTTGCCTAACACTAGTCCACATATGTTATATGTCATCCTCACCTTTGTGTCAGTACTAACTGGTGCCCCCTGTAGGGTCTCAACTATCTCATCCCACGAGTCGGATGCCCCCCCCCCCCCCCCCCCCCACCCCCCCCCCCCCCCCCCACCACCCCCCCCTTAACCTATTTTTTTCCCCATTATCCAACCTCTCTCTCTGGATCACTGACTGATCTCTTTATTTCTATAGTAGCTACAAAGCCATAGTATGCCCTAAGACCTCCAGCCGGTCTAGCAGCAGCAGCAGATGAGCTCTCTCCTACCTCGTATCCAGAATACAAGAGCGAACCTAACCTTCTTCGAGGTGGTTAAGGTAACCTCAGGTTGTCCTCCCTATGACTAGCAGAGGGTAGGTAGCAATGGTGGTGAGAAGTAGGAAGGATATGGGTAAGGGTAGCGGGATGGTATCTTAAGGATGGTGCATCTGGTCTGGTGGGGGAGAGTATGAAGGGTGGTGGTAATGGTAGAGAATGAGAAGTAGATGCGGCCTCAGCTCTCATTCGAATCATAACCGCTTGATAGCCTAATGAACGAATGGGGCTAGGAGGTGGTGCTGGTGATAACACAGGTGAGGGTGGTGATAGTGGTAGTGATGGAGAAGGTATCTGGGGGAGTGGTGAAGACCATGGGGAGAGTGGTGATGATGGTGGAGTAGATATAGCGAGTAGTCTGGCAACCTCTGCATCAGACCATACTGGTGTAGGTACTGGAGCTGGAATAGAAATCCTAGTTGTCACACGATATGCAGGGTGTGGTGGTGGTGTGGCCGCAGACTCATCAGTCTCGAACGACTCTGTCTCCTCCGCAAATGGGGCCTGATCAGTAGTTGGTAAAGCAACAACTACAGAGTCGACAGGAGCTAGGTGCTCCTCATCATCATTGGCCTCGATGTCTATGTCATCATCCTTATCATCCTCTGATGACCCTCTATCGTCATCGCCGTCATCTCCTCCATCGGCAGGATAATCGACATGATCCTCCTCGAGGTCCTTATCGTCATCCTCCTCCGGTTCTGCCTCAGGATTGGACTCCGAGACATAGTCTGGTGACTGAGCAGTGGGTGAGGCATCCTCAGCATATGGCTGATCCTCAGCAACAATCTCATCATCAGTATGCTCTGGGCCTAGAACATAATCTGGCGAAGGTGGTGCCTGCTCTGGCTCCTCAGGGCCAGGCACATAATCTGGAGAGGGTGGGGCCTAAAGAGTGGCCTCCACGTATGGGTCCTTTAGCATCCCAGGCAGCTCAAGGTACTCGTGATCATCAGCTCTCGGTGATCCTATGTCTGATAAACCCTCAAATGGGCTGGAAACCTCCATGTATGTAACCCTCGATTAATCCGAATCTGACATGACTGAATCTGAAAATTCAAAATAGCTTATATTAGTATTTAATATAAGACTCTTATAGTAATATAAATTTAAATCATAACATGTATATCAATTATGGATGCATCTAGTCCAACCAACTAATGCAACAAGTAGTGTATGCATGAATGTATGCACATATGTATGTCCCGTGTAAAACCCCTTTGTATGAATTCGATGTTTGAAAACGGTTATAGTCCAGCAAAAACATTTGACCTGGTTCTCTATAACCTTGGCTCTTGATACCAATCTGTAACACCCCAAATTGGGTCGCAGCGGAATAAGGGTCCGGGGCGTGTTACTTCATAGATCAATAACACAAGATGTATATGGAACGACCAAAAAGTTATTTAAAATTAATACATTGGATTTAACAAAGTATTTGTTACAAATAGCCCGAAGCTTTAACTTGTTCATCATTATTATTACAAAGATACTTGGTTCACTTATACAGACTATGAATTTCCAAAGACATAAGCAACATATCCTTACGCGCATGACATCAGCTCAAAACAAAATCACCAATGTATCCTTGGCACCTTATGCTTACTGATCCCCTGAAAAACATTGCTTTAAAATGTCAACAATAATGTTGGTGAATTCATAGGTTTGATAAATCGTATATTGTAGGACCACAAGATTTCCCAAGTGTATGATAATGCAATAGATGCAGACATCATATAAATGTAATTATGTTGCCCTAAGCTCATGACACTTAAGCTCGACATAAATGAATACCATATAAATGGCCTACATTGCCCGTGATGATTTTCTAACCCGCAACATTCTACGTTCGACATGGTATACGTTCGTTTTCCCATTGATAGCTAATCACAGAAGGGGATGTCAATCCTAATAGATCGATTTATAAATTTGCGCTCATTAATCCAGTAAACTGACAGTTCATGATAATGGGCTCAACTAGGGTTATCGCAACTTAGGCAAAACACGTAATATAATATGTAACTTAACCATTGTGTCCGTTATAAAACAATGATGTTTCTCACCCACCCCAAAAACTTGTAAAACAAATCATGTAAAACGTGGGGCTATGAACTCACCTTGAGTGAGCGAATATCACGTATATCACAAATAATGCTTCACGCAAATTGTCAGATGCAACCTATTTAATTTAAAGTCGTATAAGTACTAAGCATGATGATTAACATCTACCATATACAATTCTACATAGCAACATCACAATCTAATTGTTTTGGTAAAATTGTGTTTAATAGGTAAAAACGTTTATAAAATCCGTTGTAGTAAAACTCGCGTAACTTTCGCGTTTCAAGTCCGTTTCTTCCGTTTCTTATGTTCACGTTTTCGTATTAAGACGAGTTATCAATATTTGACATTTTCATATTTTTAGTCCCATGATGAACAGTACTTTTTACTATTCACACCAGTTATAAAGTTATTTTTATAGTTTTAGTTATCGTAAAACCCGTAAACGTCGTATTTTATTCGTTATAGCTCCGTTTTTAGCGATTCTTTCGAGCACGTTCTCATAATTGAAAGTTCTATTTATTTATGAGGTTTACAAAAATAAATGTTTCTGTCATGAACAATAACTTTTATAAAAATGGTTTTATAAAATTATTTTTGTACATTTTAAGTATATAAACTCGCGTAATTCATAACTTCTTCGTTTTTAATCGAAAAATTATGATTCTTATCATTTTGGAATCCTAGAAATGTGTATAATCTGTTAAAAACATCAAACTTTCTGTTTTGTATAATTTTTATAAAAGTTATTTTATAAACCCGTTTAATTAACGTATAACTCGTAATTAGCGTATCTTTTTCGTTATTAATCCGTTTTTCGAGTTTCTTATCTTTTTGGAATCGTCATGAGGTGTATTATCTTTATAAAATGTAAAACCCACTGTATGAAATTCGAATCCAAACAGCCCTTTGCATAGCTTTTATATAATTAAGTATATACTTTTATTTTATATACTTTTCAACTAATTAAATTACCACAAGTCTTACACAATCCTTTATATCATATGTCATACATATATTAGTGTCCATAGGTCCATTGTTTGTCCATTTGTCCAAGTTAACAAGGTCTTAATCTCACTTTTAATCAAAACTTATTAAAGAAACCCTAATTTAACAAGTTTACATATGAACTTCTTATACATTAACCAAGTGTGTACAAGAGTTATACTTCCATTATAACCTTATTTTAGTATTCATATAACATAAACAAAAGTCCATAAACAAGATTAATAAGTCATTTGCAATACTTTTACTTGTAACATATTAAGAAACCTTAAAAACCCTAATCTTGCATTAACACTTTTTAAGCTTAACCAAGATTGTAAAACACTTATGTATCCATTTATAACCTCATAATATCACTCATATAACATGTGTATAAGTGTACAAATCAATGATAACAAGTAAAAACTCTTTTTACATGTTTAAAAGTCCTAAATGGTGATTTAGCTATAATAAACATATATACTCATAAGAATGATAAAAGTAAAGACATAAGGGTTTTTAGATAACCTTATATTGATGTATGATGATGAGAAATATATCCTAAACCCTTGTTTAGACTTTAAACCCAAGCTTGCACACTTGAAAACCCTAGTTTTCTTAGAAAACCCTAATCTTGCAAAACTTGCTTCAATACTTGTAAACCTTTAACCAACCCTTGCAAACACCTTAGGTTATCATAGGAATGATGTATGAATGTGTGTATGGTCTTGTAAAATCAAACTATGGATTGTGTATAAAGGGGTGTTGATGCCGTGGGTTTGTAAGGCAAAAGAGGAGAGAAAAATTTGATTTTTTTGCTAAGTGTTGAAGTGTATGTTATCTTTCTTTAGGAGTGCAAGACTTATATGTATAAAAGCTAGTCAATAACACTATACAAGACAAGATGAGGGTTTTTAGGGAGCCATTGGTCAAAAGTATGGGAAGTATGGGAAGTATGGCTTCATTTAATGTGTAGAGATGTACATAAGACCATGTGGTGAATTTTTGTGATATTTCTTTGTATACATCCACCTATGTCCGGTTTTATATGTATATATGTGATGTTATTTTGTAAATTTTGGGTATTGGGTATAAATGTGGGTATTTGTTGAAGCGTAGAAAAGTTTTGGTGGTTCCGGGTATGCCTAAACGTATTTTATTGCGAAACGTAATCACTTTACGCAACCAATAAAAATAAAATGAACAAAGTTAATAATTATCCTCAAAATAATTACTTAACACTTGCTTGATGTAAACATTTAATTGTTTGATGCCCGTTTACATTGAACGATAATTTTTAGCTTACGCGATTTAACTTAACGCAGTTGGACTCAGAAGTGGTATCAGAGCCTGTGAGAAACTCTGAGTAAGAAGAACAAATAAAACCAGTTATAAATCTCCATACTACAAAACTAATCATTCGTTTCATAATAAAATACCACCACCACCACTCATCATCATCACAACACCAACACAACAAACCGTCATACTGTATCAACCATCAAACTTTCCTAATCTCAAAAAGGGAAATACTATATATGGGCCATGAAAATGTAACATATTTGGCCTATACAGGACTATCCAACCTGTGAGTTATACAAAATGGGAATGGTCATGTATCAATCACCACAGATACACAAGGTCAAATCAAGATTCTGCCTCCAAGGACTGCAGAAGAGATCCTAGGCAGAGAAAGAGAAAGAAAAGCTAGGACCACTTTGCTTATGGCTTTACCAGAAGACCATCTTGCTAAATTTCATAAGATGACTGATGCAAAAGAGATGTGGAATGCCATTAAATCCAGATTTGGTGGAAATGACGAATCAAAGAAGATGCAGAAGTATATTCCAAAGCAACAGTTTGAAGGTTTCTCTGTATCAAACTCAGAAGGACTGCATAAAGGGTATGACAGGTTCCAAAGTGTTCTGAGTCAATTAGAGATTCATAGGGCAGGTGTATCCACGTGAGGATGTAAATCCAAAATTCCTTAATCTCTACCTTCTGCCTGGTCTAAGTTTCCTTGAATCATGAGGACCAAGACCATAGTGGACAGTCTCACTTTGATGATCTGCTATAATAATCTAAGAAGTCTTTGAGAATGATGTAAAAGGCCCTAAAGCATCAACCTCTAGCACGCAAAATGTGAGGCATTTTGTCTCTGAGAAACACCAGCATACTAATGATATAGTACCGCTATATAGTGTTACTAATACTTCTGGTCAAAACTCACATATGAACAAACTTCATCATACTCTTACTTACAAAATCAACCTATATTGCCCTCAATGGATTCATGAGGACTTGGAACACCCTTGATTGATTTGCCTATACGAAATGGACTTGAAATGGCAGGTGGCCAGATTTCGATGAGAATGAAAACGTTAAAACCAAAAGACTGGTAGAAAGCTACAATTTGATGCAAAGGAACTAGTTGGTTTTGATAAAACCAAAGTCGAGTGCTACAATTGCCACAAGATAGGCCATTTTGCTAGAGAGTGTAGAACCAATGGAAATCAAGATAGTAGGAGGAGAGATGCTTGGAACTCTAGCAATAAGGATGGGAGAAGATCTGGTAAGCAGGAAGACTCTAAAGCATTGGTGACCATTGATGGAAGAAGGTGTAGATTAGAAAACCGTCACTCAAAGAAGAAGAAGATTATGCTATCGATTGCTTGCAACAGCTTCCGCTCAGACATAAAGTAACTTCTGTTCAAATGAGTTAAAGATCATTATGCTAAACTTAAAAAACTATATGATGCACAGAGAGAACAACTTAGTGATGCAAGCATAGAAATAAAGGCATATACTCAAGGTCTAAAGAAAGTTGAAGCACAATTAGTTGCTCATCAACAAGGTCAACTTTGGTATGAAGAAAAGATAAGGTTTATGAAAATAGACTTAAATGATAAAACAGGTGTCCTTACATACCATAAGAAACTATTGGCAGAAGCTGAAAAAGAAAAAGCAGATTTAAAATCTAAAGTAGAAAAATGGCACAACTTTTCTAAAAATCTTGGTAAAACTGCTAAATTAACACAGATAAGTGCAAATGATAAATTAGGGCTTTGGTTATGGGGATTACAGAAATGATGCGAATCTTGATTATGAAAATAGAAGTTTTTACAAGTGTATTTATGAACTCAAAGGAAAGAATTTATAAAATCAGCCTTTGTATGAATAGGGTTTTGTTTACACCCCAGAGAGGAATGCATGTTTTACCCTCACCCATGAACAGGGAATTACATGCCATCTGGAACCTGAATATTGAAGATAGATTAATCAAAATTTGACATATGGTCCAAAACCAGTCTCAACCTAGTGAATCTGAAACCCAAACCAGTGACTTTGATACTAGAATCTTAACATTAGTGTAGAAACATCTTGCAATTTTGTGACTAAAACAGTGTTAATGAACCTAAAGTAGTAAAGTCAAGCCTAAGGTTTGGTTTGATGCTCCTATCAATGAGAGTATGAATCAGAAGGAAGAAGAACATGTTCTCAACCTACAAAAGAATAGGATACAACCTAGTTTTAACTATACTAAATAAGCAAGTAAAAACTCCTATGAAACTGTTAAAAATCAATTCAACATAGTAAAAATCCTATAATTTGACAAGAAAGGGTTGGATAAGGTTTTACTGCCAGATATGTTTTGTATGTGGTAGTCTAGTCAACTAATTAGAGATTGTGATTTCCAATGAAAAGAGGCTGAGCTAAACAAGACTGAGTGAAACAATGGAATGAGGATGAAGTCTAATTCAATAGGGAGATAACCAATTTGGAACAATGTGCAAAGAGTGAATCATAAGAACCAATTGTTTCCATTGCAGTACTAACTAGAACTTGGTAAAATTCCCATGGAATAATATTGCCTAGAGCTAGCGGTACTAACAATGTTAGTACTGTTAGGCATAATTTTAACAGACAGGCAGTACAACTAATGTTAGATATGAAAGGTAAATAACTGTTAAGCTATGTAGAATAAGTTAGACCAGCAAATGTTTTTTATAAAACTCATTCACCATTTTCAAGGTCT
Organism: Tanacetum coccineum; assembly: GCA_026074375.1. Classification (NCBI taxonomy): domain Eukaryota; kingdom Viridiplantae; phylum Streptophyta; class Magnoliopsida; order Asterales; family Asteraceae; genus Tanacetum; species Tanacetum coccineum. The sequence continues at coordinate 27,116 of BQNB010000450.1, read as the reverse complement.
TTTATTAACACAACAGCACTTAGAACAAATTTTTCATATCAAAAGGTTAATACTGCTGAGGTAAATGCAGTTAGATGCTGTGTAAAAAGGGAAAACTGCTGTTAAGCCCTCAGTAGGTTGTAATTGGAGATAAAAAGGACATTACTGGCAAAATATCTCCAAATACGAAATAGGGATCAAGTCTTAGAAAAAGTTTTAACTTTCAAAGTCTACTAGGGCAGACTCAAGCCTAAACAGGCTTGGGTCCCCTAAGAAAAATTCATCTCTTTTATTGATGTGCAGATTATCCACACAGAGCTTTAAAGTACAAATGGATTTTGATAGTGGATGTTCCAGGCACATGACTGGAAACAAGGCCTACCTTGCTGCATATCAAGACTTTAATGGTGGCCCTATTACTTTTGGAGGAAGTAAAGGGTACATAACTGGTAAAGGTAAAATAAAAATAGAAAAGTTAGATTTTGAGGATGTGTGCTTTGTGAAAGAACTTCAGCATTTCAATCTCTTTTCTGTGTCACAGATATGTGACAAGAAGAACAAGGTTCTATTCACTGACTCTGAATGTCTTGTTTTGTCTCCTGAATTGAAGTTACCTGATGAAAATCATATTATTTAGAATCCCTAACAAAACAATATTACAAGATTTTCAATTTAGAGAACATTGTACCTTCAGGATGTTTAGCGTGTTTTAATGCAAAGCCAAAAATGATGATCTAACAAATTGGCATAGGAGGTTGGGTCAATGTTAACTTTAAAAACTAAACAAACTTGAGAAGGAAAAACCTTGAAGAGGTTTGATCCTTCAAAGATTTTTTCACAATGACCACACATGTTTTGCTTGTCAAAAGGAAGCAACACAAGGCCTCCAGTAAGGCCAAAATCATGACTCTATTAGTCACTCTTTACAGCTTCTTCATATAGATTTAATTGGACCTACATCGGTAAAGAGCTTAAACATAATACTTTATTGTTGGTTGTATCACTGATGATTTTAGCAGGTATTTAGTCTTGGTGTTCTTCTTAAGATCTAAGGATGAAACTAGTGGAATCCTTAAGACTTTAATAAGACAATAGAGAACCAATTAAATCAAAGGTTAAAACAATTATATCTGAATAATGGTACAAAATTTAGACAGAGATTTTATTGACTTATTGGGTCAAAAGGGATTAAGAGGAATACAGTAATGCCAAACTCCCCCAACAAAAATGGGGAGTTGCTGAAAGAAAGAACAGGGGGGAAGGGGAGGGGAGGGGGGAAAGACACTTATTGAGGCTGCTAGGACTCATGCTAGCAGATTCATTTTTTCCTAACACTTTTTGGGCTGAAGCAGTACTGCTTATTATGTTCTTAATAGGGTATTAGTGACCAAGCCTCATAATAAGACACCTTATGAACTTGTAACTGGTAAAATACCAATCATAAGTTACATAAGACCTTTTGGGTGCCATGTGAATCATTCTTGAATACCATTGACCATCTGGGCAAGTTTGATGGGAAATCAGATGAAGGGTTTCTTAGTTGGGTATTCTCTACAAAGCAAGGCTTTTAGGGTTTATAATTTAGAAACCAAGAGAGTTGAGGAAAACCTGCACATAACCTTTTTAGAAAATAAACCAAATGTTGCAAGAAAAGGACCAACTTGGCTGTTTGATCTTGATTATTTAACTGATTCAATGAATTATCAACCAGTGAGATCAAAAAATCAAGCTAACAAACATGTAGGCTCGACAAGAGCTAATCACAATGCAGGTAAGATGGGAAAAGGGGGGGGGGGGGAGGGGATAGGATTTTATATATATAATGAGAATATTGATGAAGGTGATTATAATAAAGAAGTGAATATGATAATGACATACTTGTACTGAATATTTGGTCATTCTTATTCTTGAAAAGGCATAGAGATCGACAAAAAGGATCAGGTAAAGCACCTACTAAACATCCTGATTTAAGACAGATAGAAACCCAGAAATAAGAGGATTAATTCTTTTTAGATGAACTTGAAATACTTAAGAGGCAAGAAAAGGATGCTAATGATGAAGCTGAAGCTCTTAGGAAGGAGTTTGCACAAGAACAAAGGATTTACTTTAAGCAAGGCAGGAGCTGCAAAACAAGCATACTAACATAGTTAATACTGCTAGCACACCAGTTAGTACTGACAGTCCTTATGATGGACTATCCTTTTCTGATCTAACCAATCCTGACTAAGATGACTCAGAAATACCTGCACTTAAGGACATTTATAAAAATCCTACTGATGGTATTTTTACAAATTCATCTTATGACAATGAGGGTGCAGTGGCTGACTTCACAAACTTAGAACCTGTTATGAATGTCAGTCCTATTCCCACATGAAGGATTAACTATATTTCATCCCTTCCATTCTAATTCTTGAGATCTTACAATCAGCATTCAAACAGAAGTAAATGTGACTAATAGTTTTGGATCCCATGCTTTTATAAGCTATATTCAACAATCAAAGGAGAAATAATCATAAAAGGACTACCAGCATTATTTATTTGCTTTTTCTTGTCTCAAAATGAACCCAAAAAATCTCTGAAGCACTTAAAGATGAAAGTGGTTGATGCTATGCAGGAAAGAATTCCCTGCGTTCCAAGATTCAAAGTTGGATTCTTGTAGATTTGCTGGGAAGGAGGCAATTGGAACAAAATGGGTTTATAAGAAATAAAAGGATGAGAGAAGCGTTGTGATCAGAAATAACATGTATTGTTCAGCGGACATAAGCAAGAGGAAGGGATAGATATATGAGGTTTTTGCTCCTGTGCAGGATTGAAGCCATCAGCATCTTTTTAGCCTTTGCCTCTACATGGGCTCCAAAGTCTATCAAATTGATGTGAACAAGTGCCATTCCTTAATTGAAAAGATTGATGAGGCAGGTCTATGTGTCTCAACCCACTATTTTATAGATCCTAAATATCCCCTCATAAGGTCTACAAAGAGTAAATCTCTCTATGGTTTAACACCAAGCTCCTAAGTCCTGGTATGCTAACTTTATCTACATTCTTGTTAAAAGAATGGATACAGAAGAGGAAACTATTGCAATACTCTTTTCATTAGAAGGACAAACATGATATCATATTAGTACAAGTTAATGTGTATGATATCATATTTGGTTTACAAAGAAATATTTGGTGTGATGAATTTAAGGCCTGTAATGCCAAGTTAGATTTTCAATGAGCCTATGGGTAGAGCTCACTTTCATTCTTGGATTAACAAGTCAATATCAGAAAGAAGATGTAACTTTATAAGTCAGGAAAAGTATTTTGCAGAAATCCAGAAGAAATTGACTTTGTTTAGTTTAAGACTGCAGTACACCAATGAGACCCAAAGCCTTTATCAAGGATGAAAGCCCAATGATGTGGATGTACATCTTTACAGATCAATGATTGGTTCTTTAATGTACTTGACTGCTTCTAGGCCTGATATTATGTTTACAGTCTATGCTTGTTCTAGGTTTCAAGTCACTCCAAAGACATCCCGTCTAAGTGCAGTAAAAGAGGATCTTTAGGTATCTAAGGGCAAACCAAAACTAGGCCTTTGCGGTATCCTAGAGTTTCCCTCAATTGACCTGGAAGCCTCTCAGATAGAGATAATGCTGGAGAAATCTATGACAGGAAATCCCACAACAGGAGTTGTCAATTTCTTGGAGGAGACTTATTTCTTGGCAATGCAAAATGCATACAATTGTGGCTACTTCTACTAAGAGCAGAATATGTTGCCTACTGCAAATTGCAGTGGGCATGTTGATGGATTCAAAAACAAATGTAAGATTATGGGTTTCAAATTTCAGTACAAAAAGATATACATTGATAATTGAAAGTACAATATGCATTGCAAGAAACTAGTATACACTCAAAAACAAAGCATATAGCCATAGGCATCACTTCAAAAGGGATGCTATGAGAAAAACTTATACAGGTGCTTAACATCCACACTGATGATAATGTAGCTGGTCATCTAACCATGGCATTTTGATGTTTAGATAAGGTTCCCGTCTTGTTGAACTATTAGGATATCAATCATAAGCTGCATTAGTTAAGGGGAGGCAATATGAATTGTTGTATAGTTTGTATGAAGTGTTCAGTGTGCAGAAGCATTTTTAACCATCGGTGACGAATTTCAAGAAGTTCATTGGGTTTTCAAGAGTCCTTGGGAAGAGATAAAGACGGTATTGAAGTATTGTTGTTGCCAAACTTGTTCATTTTTTGATTGGCACAAGTTAGTACCGACAGTGCAAAGTTAGTACCGTTGGGCAAAGTTAGTACCGCTATAGAGACGTTGAAGAAAATACCGCCAAGGGTACAAAGTGTAACTTGAAACGGTTTCATTGATTTTAGGTTTGCTAAACCTATATAAACCCATCTCAATTGCACAGTTCCCTTACGTAATCACTCTCTAATATTTTCTTCCATACAAGCCCTAATCTCTCTCTCAACCGACGATCACTAATTTATTCACCATGGTTGTTCTTGAATCATGCCCTAAGCATAATATGGTCGCTTATTTAGAGAAGTCTGAAGGGAATGCAGAGTTTCATGAAGTTATTGATTTTCTTGCGTGAAGCTCCATCTATCATGCTCTCACTGTAAGTCCCGTAGTCTCTACTACATTTGTTGAACAATTTTGGATGTCTGCTAAATCCAAAATAATCAACAATGTAAGGTACATTACTGCCAAAGTAGCTGGCAAGCCTGTGTCTATCTCTGACGCATCAATAAGAAGTGACCTTCTTTTTGATGATGCTGATGGGATAGATTCTCTACCTAATCAGGCTATATTTGATGCTATACAGCTCATGGGTTATGAGGGGGATTTAACAGTGTTAACATTTAACAAAGCTTTGTTTTCACCCTAATGGAGGTTTCTATTTCATGCAATGAATCATTATATTAGCTCAAAAAGCACCTCTTGGGATCAAATTCCCACTAACATTGCCACTGCTATCATTTGCTTAACATCTAATCAGAAATATAATTTTTCTAAATTAATTTTTGATGGTATGCTTAGACATTTAGATGCAAAGAAGAAGTTTGTAATGTATCCACGTTTTATTTCAATCTTTTTGGATAAACAGCTAGTGAATGTACCAGTACCTTTAGATCATTTTCCTGTAAATGCTTTGACAAGTAAAGTTTTCTCCTTTATGGTTAAAAAGGGTAAACATTTTTCGGGGAAAGTCACACCTTTATTTGCTTCTATGTTGGTACAATCTACTGAGGATGAGGGTGCTACTTCAGAGAGACCATCTGAACCACAACCTACACCCTCTCCTCCTCACCCAAGTGAAGCCAATATTGAGCCTCAGTCTGACCCATCACCTAGACCTTCACCTACTCCTCATATTCCTGATTCCATTCCAGAGGTTTCTGGTGGGAATCATGGAGGTCAGTCATCCAGTGATAAATCCCTTTCAGGGAATGAGGGTGACATGACACTCCAAAGTGTCTATGATCTTTGTATCTCTTTGTGTACACAGGTTACAGATCAAGCCAAGGAAATTAAACACTTGAAGGCACAGATCAAGAAGCTCAAGAAGCAAGCCAAACCTGTTATTACACACCACAGAGCTTGGATGAAGAGTGTATCCTTGAAGCAAAGATTGGCAGGAAAGAAATCCTTGAAGTCAAACTGGATGCAAAAGGAGTCTGTATCCAAACAGGGGAGGAAATCTACCAAAGCTGAACCTTCAGTCCATAAAGATCCAGCTTTTGATGAGCTTGATGATGATGAAATTGACTATATGGAGACTGAGGATGCTCAAGATGTGAGGAGGACAAGATATAAATGCATGAAGAAAATGAAAAAATTTAAGTACGAAAGATGCCTTAATACGATACAACCAAAAGTTTAGTACCCAGACCCCGAGCCAAATGAAGGTTACTGACAATGCAAGAATGTAAAGTACAAGACAAGGAAAAGAGTACTGACAGACCAGATGAAGTACTGTTGATCAAACTTAAGGACGAAAGTGCGAAACACTAAACCACTTCACCAACTACACCTAACAATATATGGAGATGATGAAGACTAATGCTCAAGTTCTTCTCCAACATGAGCAAAAGCCAAAATCAGTTTCAAGAATAAAAAAGGAGAAAGGAGTTGAACTGAAGGATGTAGAGAATATTGAAAGACCAAGGCCTACTTCAACAAGATCACTCTTAACTTTAAAGCCTCTTCCAAAGATTGATCCTAAAGACAAAGGAAAGAAAAAGATTAAAGAAGATGAATCTGACACTGAATCAGAAGACATCAATGAATCTGAAAAGAAGTTTAAGATGCTTGCTCATGATGAGGAGATTGCAAGAAAGGAGACAAAGGATAGGAAGCAGAAGAAGAAGTGAAAAAGTTAGCTAAAAAAGAGCTACAAATTGCTCTGTTTCCTTCTTAATACAAATTTTGATGACATCAAAGCAAGAATTGAAGCTGATAGACTTCTAGCATTAAGGCTTCAAGAAGAAGAGAGAGAGCAGTTCACAATGGAAGAAATAGTAAAACTCCTTCATGATATAATTGCAGCCCAAAGAAGGTTTCTTGCAGAACAAAGAGCTGCTGCCATCAGAAACAGACCTCCTACAAGAACTCAGCTCAGGAGTCAGATGACGACTTACTTGAAACATGTTGGAACCAAGAAACACTTAGACCTGAAGAATAAAACTTTTGAAGAAATACAAGCTTTATATGAGAAAGTGAAAAGGTTTGATAAAAGTTTCACTGTTATTGGTTCCAATAAGGATGAAAGAAAGATTAAGGAAATAAATGAAGGAGTTAGTGATCCTGACAACAAGAAGAAGGTTATCAAGGAAGATGTCTTAACTAAGGTACCTGCAAAGCAAGAAGTAGTAGAGCAGGGTACAAAGAAGAGAAAAGGTGGTCATATGAAGATGCTTACTAGGAGAAGGAAAAGACCACAACCAGATGTTGATAGTGATGATGAACACATAAAGTGTCTAAAGATTGTTACATTTGAAGGTACTATAAATAGTGAAATAATGGAGAGAAAATCTGTCATTGCTAGGTTGAACTAAGGTATCATCCAACCAGATGGGAAGACTATCTGTTATTTTACAGAGCCAATAGGAACTTCAGGACATTCAACTATCTCATGGAGGTACTTCATATCTTTGATAGACAAGATTTATTTCACTTGTATGACTTGGTGATGAACCAGTACTCAAAAGTCACACTGGAAGGAATTGAGTTGATTCTTTGGGGAGATTTGAAGATAATGATGGAATCCCAAAGCAGAAAATGATCAAAGTGACTCATAATAACTAACAAAATTGGAGATTTCAATTGGAGATTATAAGAAGCTGCGAGATTACATATTAGAGCTTGACGATAGGAACATTCATTCATAAAGTTGTTGAAAGAAGGTATCCCTATCCAATGAATTGCCTGCAAAGGATGCTTGATTTTGGATTAGAAGTCGAGGTAAGAAAGTACTACTGCATTAGATTTGATAAGATTCATTAAACAACAGCTGAATGAAGAGTAAAGAAGAAATGGAATTGAGAAGGGTTTGAGGGTTTGGCTACCGACGCACACAACACAAGTGTCATCAGTTCCACCAAGCTTAATAGGCATATAGAACTAGCTAGTCCATAAGTAAAAGGCTTGTGGTAAAAACTTCTGCAAATTCCGTATTATGTTTGACAATTTCTAAAAATTATAAGGGTTCTCAACTCATCCATTGCTTCATGGTTAAGAGTTGGCTAGTCCAGGATCAAACAGTTCTTGGTAAAGACTACTCAAATCTGTTGATAGCTGATAGTTTGCTAAAAACTATATGGTTTATCAATGCACCATGTTATGGCAATGAAGCATTGGCTAGTCCAAAAGCAAACGGTATTTGGTAAAGACAAATCAATTCCGTTTGAATGGTTGACAGTTATTACCAAAAAACTGTAGTTAATTAAACTCACACATATTTTTGAAATAAAGAGTTGACTATCCCAGAGCAAACGGCTACTGGTAAAGGAAAATCAAATCCGTTCATGGCTGGTAGTTTGCCAAAAACTACAAAGCCAACTTAGTTGGATTGTTGTTGAAAAGATTGTTTACTTGTGTTTGCTGAAAAGGTAGTTGCTGTGAAGATATGGTTGCAGACGATAGCAAAAGATGTCAAAGGTTCTAAAAGATCAAGATCAAGATTATGGACAAAGTTTTGGATACCATCCCTCCAAGAACTTAAGAAGAATAAACCAAAGAAACATGAAGTTAAACAAGTTCAACAATCATGTTTAGGGGAGGATTGTTGGGAAATATACATTCCTAACTTAGTACCGTTAGTTATATACTTAGTTACCTCTGATCCCGCTAGTAAAAGTTTTAGTACTGACAGTACAAAATAATTAAGACTCTGAGCTACAAGATAGTTTAGTACCGTTAGTATTAAAAAGTTAGTAACTGTTTAAGAATAATGCATGAAAATATTATAGGAAAAGATATGCATTATCTTTTACGCGTTTTGTAAGCCAGGATTAGGGTTTTCCTTAGTGTATAAAAGGAACCCTTACGGCATAGTTAGAGTAATCAATCAATATCAGTTCATTATCAATCTCATAGTTAGCAATCAATATAAAAGTTTAGTTATCTATATTCATTGTTCTTCTTTGCATTATAAGTTAGATTCCGCTTAGCTTATAGTGTTCTTAATCATTGTTTCTCCTGTAGTTTATGTGAATCTATTCATATTAGCTAGTACCCTTAACAAGGTAGTAAGATCCATATAAAATACTCACAAGAGTAACAGATCAACAAGGTATCACAAGTGCAAGTGCAAATTCAACAAGGTATCACAATGCAAATTCAAGATTGAAAGCGAAAGTATGATCTGCTTACAATAAAATCAAAGCAGATTGATCATAAGATAAAGAATGCCGTCACGAGTGCTTGGAAACAATCCTCAAAAGCTCAATCAAGAAGAAACTTGAAGTTATCAAGTGAAGTTTAAGATAAGGGGATGATTGTAAGGATTATAGTAATCTAATTTTCTACCATTGTTCTTGATATGGAAAATACAAAGACCTATCAACAAAGTGAATGTGAGCAAGCTTAAAAAGAAGAAGTAAGAACTCATAAGGTGAAAAGACTATACAAAGTTGGGTTTGACAGGCAAGAGTAAAATCCTCTGGTGATAAAGACACATGGGAGATGATGCATCCCAACAGGGAGGATAATATCATTGATACGATGACGATATTTACCTTGTATTCTAAATTAATCATAAAACAATGTGTTTGGAAGCATCGCGCCTGAAGATTTGAAGCTTTAAACGAAGATACTTAATGATTAATCAAGATGAATACAATTTATGGATGATTTTGAAATTAAAAAGTCTCTTAATACTGTAAAATATTATGCTACTATCAAGACAATGATAAAAGAGAAGTTTCAACTAAAGACATTAATGTTGATTGAAGACATTAATGATGATTGAAGACTTTATGTTGATTGAAGACATTAATGATGATTGAAGACATTAATGATGATTGAAGACTTTATGATTGAAAACATTAATGTTGAGTTATTATGTTGATGAAGAGTTACAACAAGATGGAAGAACACATTAATGCTAATAGTTAGTTACATGGTTTATTAGGAAATGCAATTAATGTGTAATAATATATATTGAATGGATTGGACTAGGAATTATGGAACCATTAATAATATTGATTGTAAATAATATAAAATTATTTATTAATAGTCTTTGTAACCTACTTGGACTCCTTAATCTATAAAAGGAGGCCGTAGGGTTTAGAGAAAATAATCACTTCCAATATCATTCACACCTCAACATTAGTTATCATAGTTAGTAATCTGTAACCCTTAAAGCAGATTAATAGAAATCAAAGTTTAGTATTCATTGTTCTTCTTAATACTATTGTGTAGATTCCGCATATACAATAAGTATTCATAGTCAGTGTTTCTATATAGTCAATCTGTATTTATACAAGCTGGCTATCACCCTTAGCAGGCTGCAAAGATCTGTTCAGTTTAGGACTCACAATCAATTTCTGGTGAAATTGAATCATCTTTAAGATAAGCCTCGATCTCTTCCAAAATGAAGTTACTTCCCTCGAACGGAGTAAAGGAAAGAGAAGAGTCGGAAATAATAGGCTCAAGTAAGTGGGTGGGATTAGCCACGCCGTAGAAATATTAGAAAAAACCAATTCACTTCTGGAGCATAACTCCTCACACGAAAACAACGATAATGAATTCAATTCAGTTTAACCGACATATCATCATATGTAGAGGAGTATCTCGTAGTTTGATTGAGATTAAAAGTTACGGCTTCATCATTAACCCGAAGGGTTATTTCTTCTCCATAAACATCAATTAAGGCACGGCCGGTCCTCAAGAAGGATCTCCCGAGAATGAGGGGAACCCGAAGATCGGCATCAAAATCAATAACAACAAAGTCAGTAGGAAAGTGAAACTTCCTCACTTTGACGAAGACGTCTTTGGCGACTCCTTTATGACGAGTAATGGATCGATCCGCTAGCACGAGAGTTATCCGAGTGGGGGTAAGTTCGGGTAGGGAAAGCTTCTTCTATATGGAAAGAGGCATAAGATTTATGCTAGCGCCAAGATTGGCCAAGGCGTGACATATATCTATTCTCGGGAATTCATATGGTATAAGAAACTTGTCAGGATCTCCAAGCTTTTCGGGAAGCTTTTTAAGGAGCATCGCCGAACAATCCTCATTCAATAGTATCTTAGCTAATTCAAACAACTTGTCCTTATTTGTAAGCAAACTTTTAATTATAGAGGCAAATTTTGGCATCAAAAGAAGAGCATCCACGAAGCTAATGTCGAAGTGCAAAATCTGTGAAAGATTTGAAAGACTTCTCTTTCTCCATTTGATTCGTAAGCTTTTTCACAGAGCTTTGATCATTAATTCTAGAAGGAATGGAATAATTAGGCTAGGTAAAGTCCTTCAGAACATCGGGTTCCAGATAGAATGGTGAACCGGAGGTTTGGAAAGTGAGTGTACTCCATGGAAATTAGTTTGCTCCTTATCCGTTGTCTCCTTGGTTTCTTCTCGTCCACTACCATTTTGTTGATAAGGATTAGTAGGAATCGAGGTCCCTTATAAGCCACACCACTTCGAGTAGTGATTGCTTTCCATCCCACCCTTCGGGTTAAGTAATAGTATTACTCAGAATGAGTACCCGAAATATGAGGCTTGGTTTTTGGAAGAAACAAACCTAATATATCCTCATAATCATTAATTTATATTCCTCCTAAAGACTTTCCACTTTTATTAAAATCACCCCTCAAAATATTAAAATTTGAGTTTGCATATATCTCTTCATTGACTCATTAGATTTCAATGTAATTTGAAAACTCATTTGAAAGCCCATGTTGAACTTGATTATTAGAGCTTGAAAGTGTTTGTTTTTACGAAATCCTGATTTTAAAAATTTGGAGTCAAGATTATTTGGAGCTCTGAAAAGGGTGGTTTTGAAACCTGATTTTGAAAATTTGGAGCATGTAAGAAACTGGAGCTGAAACCTTGATTACACATGAAACTTATTTCATCTGATTAAAATTGTTCCTTTATTTGATTAAAACCTATTTTGATTATATTTAGCACGGAGCAAAACCGGGTGGTGCCATTTGGTTGCTAGCATGGTTTGGAGGGGCAACTTGATTGTAAGTACCCGTGCCGCACAAACACAAGAATTGATTGCTATTGTACAATACAATCATAAAAAGCTGGCCAACACCTGCACCACATAATCACACAAGATTCTCCACCGCTTTAACCTAGCGGGAGCTGACAACTATCTTAATTAACAATCTCAACTAAGTTTGAAAGTCTTTTCCGCAAGCTTATCAATTCTATCATCCGTCTACTAGAACTTTCCCTAGAATCGTATTCACCCTCGAAACATTCGATATTGCTTCAATGAATAATGAACTTTTGACCTTATCTCAAATTATGTTCAAGGCCTCTCAATAGTTTTACGTAAAAAGATATCCACCCGCCGCGGCATTTAAGGAGTCTTGATCTATTTCTCATTTTAAACCATGTAAAAAAGTATCAATTTGGTTTAACTCCATAAATCCAAGGCGGGGACAATGGCACTACAGCATTGTCCTTAAATCGTCCATGCTTCACTAAATTGTCCTCATCGAATTTTTGGGTAAAATGAGAGATTTCATTTTTTAAGTGAGTGGTCTTTGAGGGAGGGAAAAATTGATTCACGAACTTGTTTACGAGATCATCCAAGTCCAAGATTGGAATTAGGAATCCTTCCTAGTACCAAAATCGTAAGCGCCCCCATCAAGTGAATATGGGAAAAGCATAACCCAATATAAACAAACTTAAAGAATATTAATCTTGATTCAAAGTGGCAAGATTAAGGATGTTTGGAAGCGATTAACAATTAAACTGTACATGAATGGATTGTGTTTGAACTTTAACTCTTGTGGAAGGATAAATAGAAATTCTTTGAATTTGCCCAGGAAGAAATACGTTGTCTCTTTTTAGAACAAATTCAAGAATTTCTTATTTAATACAAATCATTTGAACAACCCTAAATTATGGATTTGGTTAGTGATTTAGGACATCACTCGAGGTTGTTCAAGGTTGATGGTCTTCGTAACACTTGAAGTTAATGCATTGTAGTTTTTCTCTATATTGTATCTTATGTTATGATTGATCATTATGTTACATTTCCCGAGTTTCCTCCTTTGTTGGGGTGTGACAGATTGGTAATCAGAGCCAATGTTATAGAGAATTAGGTGGCTTGACCTAGACTATAACCTAAGATCCGTCATTTAGTTGCGTATAGGATCTATGTGTGTGGTGTTTCGCTTTACGTGCTTATGTGGTTATATGGTATTTGGTTTTAGTTATGTCATTCATTGAAATGTGTGAGCCTAATACTAAGTACAACTCGGGAAGGATACGAGTATAAATACGGTGGCCAACGTAGTTATGAACGTATCACGACTCACGCGTATTTAGTATTACCGTCCACACAAATCGATGTTGACACATTAGGGTGGTATTATGTGTATATTCATATATATGAGAGACTCAACAATGTGGTGACTCAATAACACTTGAAGATTGAATATCTTCTTTATGTTCTTCACTTTCTAGAAAGTGGCAAGTTTAGCGAAGGAGTGACATTTGTATTTCGTAAATTACTTAAATATTTCGGATGAAATAATTAAGTTAGGAGAGATATAGGAGGAATTTTAATAGTAACAAGACTATTAAAAGAGAAGAAACGTTTAGACGTGAGAGGAAACATTAGAGGAGACAAGACTTATTAGAAGTGAAAAAGAACGTTTAGAAGTGAGAAGAAACATCAAAAGTAAATAGATTATTAGAAGTGAGATGACTATCCAAAGTGAGAAGATTATTGAGAAAGTGGGGTGTGACACCCCGTAGAAAAATTAGATTCTCATTGCGTTAAGTAAAAGTCATGTAATGGAAGTTTGCAAGTTTACCAATAACTTTCGACGACAAGTCATCTTATGATTGTCAACGCATTATTTTGTCATACAAAGTTTAATTTACACGAGAATATCACCAATTTTACTCTATGACTAAAAGGGTATTTTAGAGCGAGTAACGAATAAAAATCAAACTTATTTCACACTTGTGGAACGAGGTCATTTATTAGTAACATTTTATAAAACCGTCTACTTACAAATTAGTAACCATAACAATTTTAATGTAATTTCACAAAGATAAAATAACATATGGGCACATGTGAATAATCAACATCAGATGCATACATATAAAACCATCTAGAAACCCATACATCATAATAAGGAAGCATCATCATCACCAAGCCTTACACACATTACCCCACCCATTTTCTTATTATGAAAGATTCTTCACCTTCACATGTTACGTATCATACAACTGGCACAATTTCAAATGGAAGAATAGTGGAGATGCTCCAACAGTATTATGAGAAGAAATAATAAACTACAGTATTAGAATCATTACCCTGGTGCAACAATGTGTACAGTGTACATTCACATGTAATATATAGAGTATAAATAAGTCACCATGCACGAAATATTCTATCACAACTAAATGTTGAAAAACAAGAGTTAAGCAACACGAATTGAGTGAGACTTTCGAGCTAGGAGACGTCGGGTCCGGTGTAGTATCAACCAAGGGTGAGTTCAAGCTTCTCGTCATCATCACACTTCGACCCATTTAGCAATACTCGGACCCTTGTAAGTTACCCTTGTAGCTTAATGTTGTCATGCTATGTTATCATTTTTGTAGTTCGAAGTGCAACGTGAATAAACACTTCAAGACTTGACCAAACTAGACAAGAGTCTCGACCTCGCATGACAAGCATGCGACATGCATGATACGACCCGTGCATGATCCTGGTGAGCAATTGCACATCAAACCTTTGTCATGCTACACATGAAATATGATACTACCTACCATAAACTAGTATCATGTGTATCAAAATTTAAAAGCTATACAAACTACTTGGACTAGCAAGACTCGACACCTATACTCAGTTGAAATGTTGGCACTAGGGATAAGTAAGACTAGGGCGTGCATGTTAAAAACTTGTTTTTGACCAACACTGAGTCCAACCGCGATCACCAACGTGATGAATGACGAGGGACCATTACCTCAAAATGCCTCGTCCTTTGTTGCACAACAGCAGGCGATGTGGCTTCCCATCGGATAGCAACCCATTTCAAACTTTCCGAGCCACCATGCGTGCGAGACAGTTGGCTTACTGCCACTGTTACTACCGCAATGTGGTGGTAGTGAACGATGATGGCTTTGCACCAAACGGCTGCTGCCATATCACCTTCAACGCACCCTTTTGGTGCTAATATGTCTGACCCACCAACGCATCACGTGGTGCTATTGAGCTCAAACAATGGACACACCCCTTCTTGGTGCGGACATACTTGACACCAGCTTGTGTTGAATCGCACGAGCCATGGCAAGTTCCTGCCACTGTTACTACGATGCGAGGAGATCGTCCTTGTGTCTAAGAAATGGAGCCTTCTTGATTCTAACTAACTAAGTGTGAACATGCAAAGTGAAAAGAAAACTTATATATTTATGCATGTGAATTCTACGGAAGAGAATGAAACCGAAAAGAAAATAATGAGAACAAAAGCACTGTGCGTCACATGAGCAGTAAAAAGGAAAAAGGAAAAGAGGAGGGACATGGATTGTTATACACGTGATGGGTTTGATAAATAAAAGAAGTGCATATTTTTTTGGAGTTATGACAAGCTGACATAGTGACATTTAAACTACTTTCATTTATAAACGTTGACATAAATATATATTACATGCGTAATCTATCTAACTCCCGGTTTAAACTCCAAATAGGTTGGCAGCTCGATTACGAGTATAATTATTTCAACTGGTATAAGTTAGAAGTGATAATTTTCGATGTTTTAGAATTATTAACAATGGAATCAAACTTTTAAACAAGGAAACGAGTTTATCCCGGCTCATAAACTTTAGTTAACACTAAAAATATTTTCAAAACTTAATTAAGTTAAAATATGATTTAAAAGTCATGTGAGTTAAATTATAAACGTTGAAACGTAAGTATGTTAAATTCAAGTAAATAAATTTTTACTTTATAAAGATAAATTAGACGATTTCACCTGAACTATAACATATAAAAATAGATATTCGTACGAGACTTAAGCGACGTTTAAAGTAGGTAAATATATATATGAGTAAATTCAATGATTGGTAACTAATAGTTATATTATTGAAACTTAAGCTGTATTCTTCTAACAATATGACCTGGCGACCTTAAGCACATAATTACATCAAATTATGCATAAATGCCTATATGTGCGAAGTCGTGTATCATCCCTAGAGCCAACGGTTTAATCAACGCTTTGAAAACGTAAAACGTTAACTCCTACACGACAATACCCTTTTGACCAATTGCATAGTTTACTGCATACATTAATTTTAGAATGTAAACTCAGAAATTGTTATAATTACTTAGGTGTTTGACTGAGTCACTATTTGACGTACATTGATCCATTATCAATTCCAGGCAATTAACCGACAAGGTGAGTTTCATAGCCCCTACTTTACTGTTTTAAATCATCTTTTGGGGTGAGAACATTGCTTATTTTAACAGTTGAACACAAGTACATTTACTGATTTACTATTGGGTCTAAGTCCCTATTTAACCCAACTTGCTATAATTGCCTAATTTATCATGAACCGTTAATTTCTTGACCGGATGACCGGTTGAGAGAGCGCGAATGTTATGGATAGATCTATCGGGATTGACATCCCTATTTGTCTTGGACTAACCTTAGTCAAGCAAACACAGTTTCATTTGAGTCAGTTACGGATGTCACGGGTTGGACATCTGCATGGGCTTATCTATTATGATACATGTTAACGCTTCGGTGTCATGAGCTTAGACAATAGTAAATACTTTTCATTGTGATATATAGGATTACTATATTTCATGTTATGGTTATAAATCTTGTGGTTCATCACTATTATCAATTAATAAAACCTATGAACTCAACAACTTTATGTTGACACTTTAGCAATGTTTTTCTCAGGTGATCTATATTACGAAATATATGGAGTCGGCATTGGTATATTGGCATGTAGAGGTCTATCTCTCGTATCAAGTCCTCTTCACGCCATGAAGTCACAATCCCAAATCAAGTCTTCCGCTGCAGTGAATTTGGGGGTGTGACAGATTGATATCAGAGCTCTTGGTTATAGAGAACTAGGTTGCATTAGTAACTCTAGACTATAACTAGCTCTTAAAGACATATCAGAATAACATACGCACTATCTATTACTATTTACTTCCTACGTTAACAACTACTTGGCATAATATCATAAAGATTACCACTTGCTTGTCATGGGAAACATGACTACACATTATCATTTATCATCCTAGAACAACGTATCATATGGAGCACGTATTTGTATCATCCTAGTGTAAATAAATCTACTATGACCATCACCAAATAAATAACCCTATAACCAACATCACACTACGAAAAGTCACATACACAACATTATGAATTGTGTCGGTGATTACATCCTTACTCTATCATTTTATGGAAGTTACCTACATAAACACTTCGGACACCTTGATAATCACCCACTCGTTACTTCACAAGGACTCTTCATAGCAACTGTTGTAAAATACCTATACTATTATGCACTATGTCGGTATACTCTTAAAAGTATTTCAAAGTATATAAAAACCTACCAAAAAGTATGTGCCATTTGAATGCACCAATAATTGATGTGAACAACAAACTCATAATGAGACGAAAATGAAAACACGCCGGTAAAAGTAATAGTCACGACTAGCAGTCACAAACTACGGAGAGAAGATTAAGACATAAAGGTCTACACCAGCTCCTGAGCCAAGAATAATATGAGCTCTACGAATATACACCTATTGTCCAGAATCCTACCACACTATCTGGTCACCGGCTTAGGTCTTAACATAAGGAAACCACTAATAATTGCGAATGAATTTCCAAACGAACAAGAAACATACAAATGCTTAAATCCAACACTCCTAGACATATCCTTGAGACATAGTATGCCTAACCATTCAAAGCGTGCAATACACCTTATCTTAAAAATAGATGGAACCCATAAGTAAATCTTTACCCAAATATGGAATATAAGAAGAAGAAACCCTACTTTGTCGTATGCAGGGCGTATTCGAGAAATGTCTTAATCACATTCCAGCAACATACCTAACAACCACTCGGAACAAGAAGCCGCCACGGGACATTCCATTCCAAGAAGAATTGACTCGCCAACCTCTCAGGCAACCCAATTACCTGAGCTAGGGTTAACCTTGACTCCCGCTACGGGGCGTAAACACTCTTAAGAAATGAATAAACCCAGTGCTCATGCACTAATATCACAAGTGCCTGGGCCATCTCAAAAGAGAAAAAGATCACCATTATCGCCATTTTTCCCAGATGCTACTACTTTCTCTGACGGTAAACCAGCATCTGAAGCATCAGAACTCAACCCAGAAGACGTGACAACCAGACTAGAGGATCTAGAAGTGGAAATTGACACTCTCCATGCAGACACCGAAGACAAAGAACTCCTTATAGCAGAACTACAGGACTTCATTGCTGCTGCAGAAAGTGAGATCGCAATATTGCAGATAAGGGCAAATTATGCTGAGAACAGACGTGCTGAGGATCCTGAACAAATTCAGAAGATTCTAGCCCGCCTAAACCTATAAGCAGGATAGCCAGACTCGCTATAACAAAATATCCCAGCTTGCAAAGAAACCTCTAGGCAGAGAAATTAATAACGACTTGTACTTTGCTTTTATAAAATAATAAATGAAATAACAATTCTATCCTAAAAAGTTTCCGAGTACATTTACCTAGTATAGGAAGAACCTTATGTGTGATAATTTTTGAATCAAATGGCAAACATCGTAAAACGTCAAGGAAATAACACTATCGAAATTTCTGCTCAGTGCAAAACAAGTATGCTCGTTGCCCAACAAATGAAGAGTACAATCATGTACCCAGAAAACGAAAATAGGGAAGCTATTACCGATGAACCCATGAAACTTAAGGATCGTTTTAAAAAGGGGGACACATAGCACCTCAGACAAGAAACAGTAATCCTTACAAAAAAAAATCAATTTCTTTCTTCCAATATTCGACATTTTGTTAGTCCAAAATATCCTTCTCATTTACAAATCAATAAACGCCTTCTCAATAAAATACTAAATACATCTGAAAGATTTCCAGGTAATGACTTCAAATCATGCCAAGATACTAGGTGGGGCACATACCAATCTATGATTATGACGAAGAAGATGAAACAATAAAATACTTAACGCGAAGCCTTATTCAATCAGATCCATAGTATTTTTGTTCGTAATACAACAAAATGCAAAATATAGGGAATACAACAAAAATGTAAAATGCTAAAACAACAGATACATCACCGCGTAAAAAGAAACACATCAGGTAGATCAGCAAAATGAGCGATGTGATGATTATGATCATGACGGGAGTAAGAATCTCGACTAGAAACTCCATGGGGAGTGGTAATCAACAGCTTCGAGGAAGAAGGAGAAAAACTTAATATGGATGAGTGACGATAATTCGGGATAAGAGGTAAGAAAAGTGAAGGTTGAGAGAGAAAAGAAAAGGGGCGGCATAGTGGAATACTGATTTAAAATAATTATGATGGACAAGTTATGTCTAGCAAGAGCGATAACGACCAAACCCTAAACCTTCAACAAAAGTGATTATTCAAAATAACTTATATAAAGCGCTATGCACTTAGTAAAATAAACACATAAAGTGAACATAAACTTTCAGAGGACCACAGGTGTGGTAGAAAGTAACAAGAGAATAATAAACCAATTGACATATAACATAACACCACTCATTGGATACTTGGGGGATACGACAATTTGTACACACTACGAGTCTCTGTACCAACTACGATTACAATCACAAACAAATAAATGAAGGAAACGGGGATGTCAATGTAAACCTAAGGTATACATAGCCTGATCAACTATGTATAAGTTAGGTCGACAAAGATATGCTCAATAGTATTCAATAACAAAAGTTTGAACGAACACGCATTTTACTCATTCATCACATTAAATACAATACTCAAAGAAACTATGAAGGACTGCGATTCATTAAAAATACACCATGAGTATTAAATCCTACATAAACGAAGCAAGGATAAAGGTAAAACGTTTGATAGTCTTCCTGGAGGACTCAGCGTAAGATTTATTAAAATTGCCCAAGAACAAAACGGCAATACACCACACACCTACGGACGAAAGCTACTTCTTCCAGAAAACTTCCACGCCAATCGCCACAATGATGAGTGGCACAATGAGCCCTAGTATTACAACGAGGTACTGGTAATCTTCTTCCTGTGGAACACTCGCCAAATAACAACAAACACAACCGCAATCAGGGGAACGAAATACGACATTTTAATTTAAGAACGTATGGAAAATTGAGTGAGGAAACTTATTTTGCGTTTTGACCAATGCAAGAAGTGGGCAAGGTGTATATATACATATAAGGGAAGTAACGGCTCACCACATTCTAGCCGTTGGAGCCCCACTTGCCACCTTTGTCCTTTTCTTAACCCATGCCACGAGTAAAACATTTGAATTCAAGACAAAGGTTTCGATTTAAAAAGACTGCGACATCCTATGAAAATTTAAATCTTATTTCAAACCCTAAAGGAAAAATCAATCACCAAAATAGTTTCAGACTGTTAAAATAATTACTTTGGGGGGGGAGTTACAAATTTATAACACTATCCCTAAATCACATTATTATTCTGTAGAGGGACAACAATCATGTTCACTCAATTACTCAATAACAGAATTACCACGCAAACATTTTAAAAATACTGTGTGGAGACAGTAGTCACAGTCACTCAATTAGCCCATTCAAGATACATCATGGCAAGGCAACAGTCACGAAACAAAAATTTTGATACTTCAAAAATCAAATACATTCATTTGAACTTACTAGACAACTAACATAATAGCCGTCGATTTACAAAAGTAGAAATGCAAGTACATAGGCAACAATGTTTATTCAAAGCAGTACAACAACATGGTTTCAAAAAAAAACCCTTAAACCATTAATCCGATGACTCGCAATCCGAGTCGTACCTCACTACCCTAAATTCTAAAAAGAATGCATCATTCTCAGCTTGTTCTTGCCTAATTTTCTCCTCTTGTGCCTTTTTGTTCATAGCCTCTTCTTCTAACATTTCTTTTATAGCTTTTTCATCCATACGGAGTTGATGTAATTCATTCTCGGTAAGAGGGAAATCAGTTTGTGATGACGAGCAACCTATACCTCCATGTGTACGGCCAGAGTATTTTTCCTGGAACCAAGCCGACTTAGCATCCATTTGTTTCCGTAGTTGTGCCGCCTTTCCATACATGGAAAGATGCAACTTGCGATCCTTTTCAGAACTTTATCTTAAAAGGGAGCAAATCAAGGCACGACTCTCTTGAGAGATGTAAATGCATTTCTCATAAGCCTCTCTAAGATCGTCCCTGACGGCGCATGAATCTTCAAACTGAAAAGCCAAATTCAAAAGCACATCCTGACGACCCTTATCTTCGCTAATTAATCTCTGCACCAATGCTTCGATTTCCGAATCGGTATGAGGAAGCGAACAGGCCATCTGAAGTATCTGTGTAGTAGGATTAAGTTTGAAAAATTAAGAGGAATGAAGTGGTACTTATAAGACAAAAGGGGGAAATGGCAATAGGGTATAAGGACCGGGAGGAAATCATCCAAACCAAGTTGTTGCTAATAACGAGGGTCAGGGTCATGGAAACCAAGGGAACCAGGCTAGGGGTAGGGCATTCATGTTGGGAGTAGAGGAAGCTCGCCAAGATCTGAACATTGTGACGGGTACATTTACTTTAAACGATCATTATGCCACTACCTTATTCAAATCTGGTGCTGACTATAGTTTTGTTTCCACTACTTTTATACCCTTGTTAGGCATAGAACCCAGTGAATTAGGTTTTAAATATGAGATTGAGATAGCTAGCGGGAAGCTAGTAGAGATTGATAAGGTCATTAAGGGTTGTAAACTCTAAATCGAGGGTCATGTCTTTGACATCGACTTAATACCATTCGGACACGGGAGTTTCGATGTGATTATAAGTATGGATTGGTTGTCTAACCATAAGGCCGAAATAGTTTGTCATGAGAAAGTAGTAAGGATACCACTACTAGGTGGCAAGGTGCATAGAGTATTAGGAGAGAGACCAGAAGAGAAAGCGAGACTTTTGATGAGTGCTAAGACTAGTAATAAGAAGCAAGAAAAGATTGTAGTGGTTAGAGATTTTCCTGAGGTATTTCCAGATGATTTATCAGGATTGCCGCATGTTCAGGAAATCAAGTTTTGGATTGAGTTAATCCCTGGTGCAACGCCAGTTGTAAAGTCTCCCTATCGTCTGGCACCTTCTGAATTCGAGGAGTTGTCGGTACAACTCAAGGAACTCCAAGACAAAGGTTTTATCCGACCAAGCTCATCGCCTTAGGGAGCACCGGTATTGTTTGTGAAGAAGAAGGATGGTTATTTTAGGATATGTATTGATTATAGAGAGTTAAACAAGTTGACTGTTAAGAATCATTATCCGCTTCCTAGAATAGATGATCTATTTGACCAACTGCAAGGGTCGCAGTTTTTCTCTAAGATAGATCTTAGGTCTGGATACTATCAGCTGAGAGTGCATGAGGATGACATTCCAAAGACTGCGTTTAGAACTCGTTATGGACATTTTGAGTTCACAGTAATGCCCTTTGGTCTGACTAACGCACCAGCGATATTTATGGATTTGATGAATAGAGTTTGTAGGCCTTATCTTGATAAGTTTGTGATAGTGTTTATAGACGACATCTTAATCTACACTAAGACTCAAGAGGAGCATGTAGAACACTTAAGGTTAGTCCTAGAATTGCTCAAAAAGGAGAAACTGTATGCTAAGTTTTATAAGTGTGAATTCTGGCTAAGAGAAGTGCAATTTCTTGGGCATGTGATAAATGGAAATGGATTTTGTTAGCCTCAAAATATTGAGTCGAACAATGAAGTTCGTTCATTATGAATATTAGGTCTCGGTCTTTATTTAATTAAATGTTTTAATAGACTAAAACGAGGATCAGACTCGTTAATTAATATAATATTGTACGCATCTCGGACTAAGGTCCAATGTAATCCCGAGCCCGGCCTAAGTTAACATTAAACCCGGCCCATGGCAAAAGCCCATTCGGCCACAAGGGTATAAATACCCCTCTCCAAGTATGG
This sequence comes from Tanacetum coccineum, assembly GCA_026074375.1. NCBI lineage: Eukaryota > Viridiplantae > Streptophyta > Magnoliopsida > Asterales > Asteraceae > Tanacetum > Tanacetum coccineum. The sequence goes on along the minus strand of BQNB010000450.1, from coordinate 4,257 downwards.
AGAGGATGTTGGTCTCATTTGTATTTTGTACAAGGTTAATCAACCATCTATTTTCTCTCTACTTTCTCTCTCTTGTTTCTCTCTCTAAAATTCTTTCTTTATCTTCTCATATTATTTTTCTTATTCAAGTATGAAGTGAAGGTGATTATTGGGTTTCGACATTTGGTATCAATCGCCACGGGGTGATTTAGTTTTGGTTCATGTGGTTTTTTTTACATTTTTTTCGAAAATTCAATAAGCATACAAAAGTGAGTTTTTGATCTTCCTTTCCATTCAAGGTTTTATCTTGTCTAAGGTTTAAGAGGTATTCAAACTTTCATTTTTGTTATTTCTATAAACTTCGACTCCTTCTTGATAGAAAAAAAATCTGTTCCGAATTTTTAAAACAAAATGTTTACCGAGAAAGTACACTTCCGAGTTTGTTATTTTACAAAAGTAGTACAATCGATGTTGGGTTTAAATATTAAATTTGGCAAAAGATTATCAAAAAATCCTTTAGCTCAGTTGGTATTTGTGTTGGGGTGTAACATTTTATAAGGCAGGTCGCTGGCTCGAATCATGTTTGTGTCGTTTCTTATTTTTAACGAGTTTGGGTTTTTTTTCTAATTTTTGTCAAATACTGAGTTTAGAAAATAATAACCAAATTGTTTCATAGCAAAGTTGGTTTCTGGTTTGTGTTATATTCGAGAGGTGCTGAGTTTTATTCCTATGCGTGACAATTTTTTATGTTCGTTTTTTTGTTCCGAATTTGATATCTAGCATTTCCAAAATTTGTTTTAAATATCGAAATTGTAGTTCTTTCACCAACATTGTTAAAGGTTAATTGAATTTTGTAATAGTGCACATTTTTCGGTTTTATCCAAAAGTGTGTTTTAGGATATCATTTCACTCTCGGTAATAAGCATAAAAGTTGTAATAAACACACAAAACTTCGGTTTTATCGAGTTTTGTGTTAGGAGAGTTATTATCGAATTTTGTAATAGGAAATTTTTAACTTTGATCGAATTTGCCACGAAGATTTGTCTGAGAATTTGCTACAGATAATTGATTTGCCCGAGCATTGATTTGTCCGAGAAAGTTCATCTTTTTTTATTTGCCCGAGAATTTCTTCCAAGATCGATATTTGACATATCTGACAAATTGCTCCGAGTTTGATCCTAGACTTGTCCGAGAACTCTTCCGAGTTTGCTCTATCCGATATCTTACAACATTTCTTATCGGATCTACTTTACCGATTTTGTTACCGAATTTGTTAACGAATTCTGTTACCAGATTTTTTTTAATTTGAATTTGTTAATCGAACTTGTAACATTAAGACAAAACCACAACACAACTTTATCATCTTAAGATCCTACAAATCATTTTCACTTCATAATTAAACAATCTTTCATCATGACTACCCCAATCACAACTTCCACAACTAACAGTCAAATGCATAACAACATCATGACAGCTGGTTCAAGGGATCGTCCACCAATGCTTGCAACGGGCAGATATGCATAATGACGATCACGTTTCTTACGATACATTGATACAAAAACAAATGGTGATGCCTTAAGGAAATGCATTCTCGAAGGTCCTTACATTCCTTCTACTGTCGTAATACAAGTTGTGCCTACAACAGAAAATTCTCCAGCAGTTCCTGAACACACAACAGTTGAGACAATTCTGAACATGTCTCCTGCAAACAAAGCTCATTTTGAATCAGAAAAGGAAGCAATTCATATGATATTGACTAGAATTGGAGATGAAATATACTCCACTGTTGATGCGTGCAATACAGCTCATGAAATGTGGGAAGCTATTGAAAGGCTACAACAAGGTAAATCCCTCAACATTCAAGATGTCAAGACAAACTTATTTTAGAAATTTGGAAAATTCACCTCTCATGATGGAGAAACAATTGAGTCATATTACACAAGGTTTTACAAGCTGATGAATGAAATGATCAGAAACAATTTGACCGTTGATAAAATGCAACTCAATGTTTAATTTCATCAACAACTTCAACCATAATGGTCAAGGTTTGTAACAATTGTCAAGCAACAACACAAGTTGGATGAAGTTTCATATCACAAGTTCTTCGACATTCTGAAACAATATAAAAAGGAAGTTAATGAACTCCGTGCTGAAAGAATAGCCAAGAATGATAATCCATTAGCACTTGTTGCTACTGCTCAACCACATCAAGATCCATATTATCAGACATCAAAGTCTCACAAATCATATGCATCAACATCAAGAACATCACTTCCAACCAGATCTAATGCAACTACAAGACACAAAGGAAAAGAGATAGCCAGGCCAATCATACCTCCATCTGAGTTCGCTTTTGAAGAAGACAGTGATCCTGAACAAGCTTAGAAGGATAAAGAAATGCAAAAAAATTTGGCTCTCATTGCAAAGTACTCCAAGAAACTCTACAAACCTACCAACAACAACCTCAGAACTTCCTCAAACACCAAAAATAAGAATGTGGATACTACTTTAAGATACAAGAATGACAATCAGTCTGGACAGTTTAGGAATCAGACGACAATGACTGTAGCTGGGACTAGGGAAACTGTAGGTGGATAAGTAGTGCAGCAGTCTGGGATACAGTGTTTTAACTGCAAGGAATTTTGTCATTTTGCTAAGGAATAAAAGAAGCCAAAACGAGTTAAAGACTTCACGTATCACAAGGAAAAAATGTTGTTGTGTAAACAAGCTGAGAAAGGTGTTCAACTTCAAGTAGAGCAATCTGACTGGCTAGCAGACGCAGATGAAGAGATTGATGAACAAGAGTTAGAAGCACATTACAACTATATGGCAAAGATCCAGGAGGTTCATAATGCAGACTCATTCACTGATTCTGAGCCATTAGAACAGGTACAATACAATACTGGATATAATGTGTTTGCCAATGAAATACAACATCCTGAGCAATCTGAATCCATTAGTAACACATGTGTAGTGGAAACGGTTGATAGTAATGCCATTCCTGATTCACCGAATATGTGTGATAATGATATTTAGAATGACCAAAATGCGGTAGAATGTAATGATGAGCGTGTTGCGCTTGCTAATTTAATTGCAAATTTAAAACTTGATATCAATGAAAATAAAAAGATTCAAAAGCAATTAAAGAAAGCAAACACATCATTGACTCAAGAATTGAAAGAGTGCAAATCTACTCTTAAAGAGACTAGTAGAACCCCGAGGGAGTCTAATAGTATTCAGGATAGTTGTTTAGTTGCACTTCAAAACAAACAGACTGAGTTTGAGAGGTACAAGGCCTTTAATGACCGTACAGTTAACTATGACAAACTTGAACGTAAGTTAAATGAAACTCTAGGACTATTAGCTCAAAAAGACATTAACATAAAAGAAGGTTTAAAAGTTAAAGCCTACGAAATTTCTGTTGTCAAAGAGAAACACGATGAATTAGTCAAACAAAGTCTTTTTACAAAGTCACATTACGAAGGTCTTGTCAAGGAGAAAACAAAGGTAATAACGGATTTGAAACTTAAGGAAGAAAAAGATATTGACAAAATGATTTCAATGGAAAACCAATTATTGTTTTTGAATGAGATTGTTTACAAAAGGTGTCAATCAATCCAAACCATTCATATGTTAGCACCCGAATGCCCTACATTTAATGGAAGACCTACCTTTGTTAATCCAATGTACCTCAAAAAGGCTCAATATGAGAAACCGTGTTTGTATAAGATCCCACATGACCAATCTGATCTTGCAAACAGACTCGTCTGCGATAGGGAAGAGACACTGACTCTTGAAAGAGAGAGTCGAGAAAAATTGAATAAAGACTTAGTAAAACCCTATGATTACACAAAGTTAAATAGTCTTTATGAAATTTTTAAACCCCGGACCCAGGAATATCAAATACAGTTGGCTCACGCAAATGAAGTAAGGAAGAAAATGTGGAGAAAATCTTTTGTGAAAACAAAACCAAATATTTTCCAAAAACATAGATTTCTTACCAATTTCCAAGTCAATAAGCAAAAGTAGACAAGCATATAATGTCATGACAAATAACATAAATCATCTTAGAGAACTTGTCGATCAAGCTTGGGTGAAACATTCTAGAGATCATTTTTGTGCCCCAACTGCTAAAGACATGGAAGTGCTAATAAAAACATGTTTGATGCCTCTTGCCCTTAAGACACAAAATGATAGTTTCGCATTTGTTCATGAACTTAAGCAAGAAATGCATGCTGATTTAAAGTACGTTGAATCCCTTAAAAAAGAAATTGACGA